>BQNB010042080.1:4036-46357 GCA_026074375.1 Tanacetum coccineum | reverse complement strand
GGTTTAGGGCTTTTACCTTAAGGCCTAAACTAGTCCTAGCCCAACACAAATTGTTTTAGATAATTAAAGTCCATTTTTTAACCCAAGGCCGATCGGCCCTAATACCTATATTTTTTAAATTTATTAATTACATTATTACTTACATTACCTTATGTTTTTTATAAAAACCTAAGCTAGTTTGATTAAACCTTTTTACTTAAACGTTACTTACTAAACTTTCTAAATATAACTTTCATTTCACCAAACCACTTTCTATTTTTAGAAAGTTTGCTACAAACTTCTATATTTCACTCACATGCTTCCTTTCCAATAACTTACACTTCTTATAAATGCTTAACTCTTAAAAACCAAGAATTGACGTAGCAATGCATGCTACACGTCTTTTATTTCCATTATCACCACACGTGAACAAATGGAATACTTAACACCAAACTCATATGCACACAAAATAAGCTAATCATTTACTTCTAAAATGACATCATGCACTTAAGTAACCCACTTCAACATACATATAGAACACATAGCAAGCAAGAAACATACAAAATGGACACTTAGCCATTTCTAAAGGTATAAACTAACCTGCTCAAATCACGGTTGTTACAGTATCCCCTCTTTATGGAAATCTCATCCCGAGATTTAACTAGTTGGTTCAACAGCACGATCAACAAATAACTGAGGATACTTAGACTTCATATAGTCTTCGCGTTCCCAAGTGAACTCGGGACCACACTTTGAATTCCAACGAACTTTTACAAGTGGTATTCTACTATGTTTTAAACTCTTAATCTCACGGTCCATAATTTCTACAGGTTCCTCAACAAAACATAAAGTCTTATCAATTTTGATTTCATTCAACGGCACATGTAAATTAGCATTCCCTAAACACTTCTTCAAATTTGACACATGGAATGTGTCATGTGCACCAATCAATTCCTCAGGCAATCTTAACCGATAAGCTACAAGGCTAGTCCTTTTAAGGATCTCAAACGGTCCTACATATCTTGGTGCTAACTTACCCTTCTTTCTAAGATGCACTACGCCCTTCCAAGGCGACACCTTTAACAATACACGATCTCCCACCTCAGACTCTAACGGCTTACGCCTAAAATCAACATAGCTCTTTTGACGATCTCTCGCCGCTTTGAGCTTTTCCTTAATCAATACCACCTTATCTGTCGTCTCTAGTACTAACTCAGGTCCAATCAAGCTACTTTCTCTACTCTCTGCCCATAGAACAAGCGACCTACATTTCCAACCATACAAAGCTTTAAACGGAGCACACCGAATGCTTAATTGATAACTACCACCAAAATCGATAACACATGCCCTCATTAAATCCTCCAAAGTCTGAATCATTCCGTTCCTTTGTCCATATCCGCTTGAATGCTAAGCATACTCCTAAATCCAATCGCATCTCTAACACATTCTTCCTGCGCTCTGCCCAATCCCACTAGGTAAATCATCCCTCTCAATCTGAGTTGATCGTCACTAGAATTCCATTCCTTGCTATTATCTCATCAATATAAATCCTTGCCAACTTCACATCTTGCAATATTCTTGTATAGCTAGTAAATAAGCTAACTTGGTCAGTCTATCGACCATTACCCAATTCACATCATACTCACTACTTTGACCTAGGAAATTTAGTGATAAAATCCATTGTGATTCTATCTCATTTTCATCACTCAATTAACCTTAGACTGTAGCAGTAAGGCCAAAAAGTCTTGACTTTGCAAACTACCCCTTAACAAATCCGACAATTGCTAACATAGGTAGCTATATCCTTTTCTACACGTGGCTACCAATACATGTCTCCAAGGTTATAGTACGTCTTATCCGCTCCCGGATGTACCAAGTACCTTGATGCATGGGCCTCAGCCATTATACTTCCTACCCATAGAACCCAAATTCGATCCATAAAGTAAAAAATTCTTGTCTCCTTTTCTTTTCATCTGTTGCTCTAAACCATGTAGCCTTTCTGCGAGTACGTTCTCTTGCTTGAACGCCTCACTTTGGGCTGCCGGTATCATTCCTCTTACTCGTCTTGATTTTACTTTCTCCTTCCTACTCAACGCATCACCCATTACATTCGCTTTATCAGGGTATCACATAAATCATTCTTCAAAGTCTGAAAAGCCTTTTCTTGTTCTAAGGTAACTTAAAAACGCTCTCACTCATACTCTGATTCGCTCACACGTTAGGGAAGTAAAGGGGGTTTCCAACAAATCCTTAAAAAAATCCCGATGAAACGATTGGTAGTAACCTGCCAATCCTAAGAAAAACATCCAAATCCTTACCGTACCTCATCTCTTACATGTGTCTATATGATGATTAATGTTATTGTTGACCACGTGACCAAGAAAATGCACTTCTTCCAACCAAAACTCGCACTTAGTAAACTTCGCCTATAGCTTCTCCTTCCTCAGTAACCCAACACTAACTTCAAGTGAACTTCATGCACTCCTTCGACTTTGAGTAGGTCAGAATGTCATCAATGAATACGATGACAAACCTACCTCAGTATGGTTTGCAAACCCGGTTCATTAAGTCTATGAAAACCGCTGGTGCATTGGTTAACCCAAAAGGCATAACCGTAGACTCAAAATGTCCGTATCTCGTTCGAAATGCGGTTTTTGGAATGGCATCCTCATGCACTCGTAGCTGATGATAACCTGATCGAAAATCTATCTTTAAGAAAGGACACGCTCCTCGTAACTGATCAAACAAGTCATCAATCCTAGGGAGTGGATAACGGGTTTTAACAGTTAATTTGTTCAGCTCCCTATAGTTGATACACATACGAAATGATCAATCCTTCTTCTTCACGAACAACACAGGTGCTCCCCACGGTGAATGACTAGGTCGTATGAAACCCTTGTCTTGTAACTCTCAAAGTTGTTCAGACAATTCTTGCATTTCCGAGGGTGCTAGACGATATGGAGACTTCGCGACTGGCGTCGCTCCATGAACCAAATATATGCGGAACTCAACTTGTCGTCGTGGTGGTCATCGACAAATCTTCCGGAAACACATTAATAAAATCTTATACAACGGAAATATCACTCAATTTCGGTTCATCTACCTTTGTGTTCATTAAGGTTTTCACGACTCCTTGAGTACGTTCACCATGAACCCGAAGTATCTCATCACCTTTCAACGGTATCCTAACCACCTTCTCATGACATACTATTACAAACTTCCTCTTGGACAACCAGTCCATTCCCACAATCACATCAAAGCTTCCACAACTCACGGTATCAACAAACTCCAAGGGTTATGAACAATCGAATAGGATAACAAATGAATATCGAGTCAAAGACTAGAATGCATATAGGGGATTCCACATATGCAAATAGACGTTGATCAAATGACATAAGAATCATTTGAAAGAGAGGATGCATATATGTACCGAGTGAAAACGCAAACGAAAAAAAATCAACAGACGTACCACGACAAATGAATACATAAAAAAAAATCAATACGAAAGACCGAAATTCTTATACCACGTGTGAATTTGTTTTCATAAAACACCACAAAGGTTTAGATCTGGCTTATAGCAATAAGGGGAGGCGCGCCGTTTGGGCTGTGTAAATGAAATAAGAGGTGCGTTGTGTTTGTGGGTTACGCCCGAGGGGGGGGAGGGTGCGTTTAGGTCTGGTAGATCAGCCTACAGGGTGGGCGGTTGGTTGGTTGTTGAGGCACCAGCAGGTGCGTTTGGTTGGTTTAAAAAAAAGCACAAAGGGTGTGTTTGGTTTAACATAAAGATCGATAAGGGTGGCGTTTGGTTTAGAACGAGTATAGGCCAAACGGGTGCGTATTGGGTTAATCAGGGAAAACCGTATAGGGGGCGTTTGTTTAGCAGTTTCACCATAAGGAGCGCTATTGGTTAGCATAAACAACTTTAGGGTGTGTTTGATTTATAGGCAAAACGACAAATGAAAATATAATATATAGGTTTTATAAATATTAACACTGGATATAATGGTGGATACCTTGGTTAAATGAATGTGATTAGTTATTAATTTTCGGATATAGTTAATTAGACTCGCGTACCGGTACTTATAAAATGGAAAACAATAGACAAGAACAAATAAATACACTGAAATTTCCTTGGATGGTTTTCTATTAAGATTGATTTGGGAAAGGTTAGATTTGGGCAACAAAGTCTCGTCACTTGGGATTGTTTTATAAACAGGAATAAGATCATTGGGCGAAATTTATATAAAATTCTAATTTAGTAAACAGATTCACTAAAAGGCTATATTCTATTATTTTAGAAACCGATAACAGGGGGACTAGGAAGTTATTATTTAAATATACTTAAGTTTGTACTAAACAATAAAAATCCGACCCAACGAAGCGAAAAACTAAACTTTTAGCAATGGAGACCACTATTTTAGACACGACCACGTCGAGGAAACGAAATATAAATTTAATAAAATATTATTTTATATTTTAATAATTGTCCAGCTAGAATATAACATAATAATTGTTGTAAAAAGAGGCATTTATAAACATCGTTTTTAGAAAGCTTAATTAGTAACCTTAAAACGTACGATTTATCGTTTATGCAATAGAACTTTTTATTTAATTAAGATGGTGATATTCAGAAAATGGTCAAAAACTAATTGGTTAATTATTTACTCACTACTTCTAGTGGGGGCTTATGATAATACTTGCAAAGTATATACATTTCATATTAATCTTTGGATCTGTTGTGGTCTTTATGTATATAAATTTCCACGATACGAATATATACTGTTCAAATTTATTAATCATAGGTAATATTACGGGAATATTACATACTTTGGCGTAGCATTCGATTTATATTTTATTTAAGCCAAGCCACCAAAACTATTACAACTTGGAAATCTAAAATATTTATCAACGTGTCCGCGCTGATGTAACCATTCATTCTGGGAAAAACCCAAATGCATCATTCTAGAGTAGGGGGATATAGCCGTTAAGATAAACCGCACCTTCTTGGTCGAGCCGTTTCGGTTTCCGTTTGTGTTGTGCTTAATATGTGCATTTCTGCCAAAACGTTCTTCATCATCAATGTGAGTTTATAGTCCCCCCAAGACGTTTTGCATATTTTAGGGCTATGATATTTTGGGGTGAGGAACTTGCGTGTTTTAGCAAATGCATTTACAAGGTTGATTAACGCTGTTGGTTTACATACTCATATTATATATCATCGCGAGGAGATACATACATTGGTTTAATTTTTGAACGTAAAACACATACTATACTTTTTATGATTAGTGGATTCGCTTAAGTTGGCATGAAGCTGTTAATTACTCGGAGGGTTACGCGCCGAATGTTATAAGAAGATTTATTTGGGATTGACAATCCCCCGTATCGGCGAGAGGTGACTAGCTAATCACTGTGAACGGAACGTTAGTAGCCTATGTCGGATTACGATTGGATTGGCGCCTGCGGGGCTAACAATCACATACACATATTATTTTCAGAAATGCCCGCCCCGAGTGTCCCTTGGGTAAGGGAACACCTATGATGGGGTAGCAATTATTTTCATTAATGTCCTGGGGGTGTTCTTGGAGGAAGCACCCACGATGGAACATATTCTTTTATTACTAAGGCCAGCTTGGGTGTTCGTAAGGGGGAGGAACACATAAGCGATGGTTCATTCTTACCGTGCCTTGAATAAAAGGGCATACAAACAGGTCTATGCGTCGGCAGTTTTCATGAACTTAGGGTGTGGTAATCATAATCACAAATATGACTAATTGTTATTAGATACAATGATCATAGCATTCTTTAACAAATCTTGGATTTGATCATATATTTATACATTTTGTGACATATTTAAGGATTCGAATAGTCAGGCATACTTACAAAACTTTTGAGTCAACACTTAGTCATGTACAATATTGGAGGAAACCTATTAAAAGGGTTGAAATGGTCATAAACAATCATTTTATGATACGTTTAGGGGGGAGACAGTATCACTAAGATGTTTGTACATGGTATGGCTATGATGACACAGGGCAAATACATTCATTAGAATTCTACATTCATACTTAAAGCAGGTCTACCTATGAACTCACTCAACTCTATGTTGGACGCGTGGTTTAAAATAAAGGCATTGGTTTTTCTCAGGTGTAGTATTTAGATGGCTTGGAATTATCTGATGTGACAGTAGGAGTCTAAAAATGAACAAAAATTTTCATTCATGGATTTCTACTTATATATAGCAATGATCAAAATCTCGTTGTAATCTTCTTTTAAGCTTTTCATTGGTGATGACGATTATGTGGACAAAAAATGTTATACTCAATTTTAAGGAAATCAACGATATTGAACTTTTCAAACGACACATGTTAGAGGTCGTTCTCTTGTATCTAGGCGCTGTGTATTATGAAGTAACGGCCCCCGGAACACATTTCGGCGATGCGACACCGCTTTTTTGTGGGGTGTTTACATTGCAGGAATAGGGGTCATTGGGCTACTGGGAAAAACTATTAATTCGTGTTGGCTACTGAAGATGCCGAAATTCGGTTTAAGAACTGAAAAAGACTACTAATTCGGTTGTCACATGAAACTGCTAATTCGGTTGTCACTTAAAACTGCGAATTCGGTTCTCACAACAAAACTGCTAATTCAGTTACAACAGAAAACTGCTAATTCGGATACAACAGAAAACTGCTAATTCAGATACAACAGAAAACTGCTAATTCGGATATCAACGATAAAACGAAAAGAAACGCAGTGGCTAATTTGGTACGACAACAAAAATTGCCAATTCCGGGTAACACTAGGGATATACGAGACTCAAAATCTTTAAGAAATAAAAAGGAAGACCCCTTTTTGATTATTTTTTATTTCGGCAACAATATTCTTCCCTACAAAAAACTAGTATTACTGGTAAAACCTATAGGTACCGCATTAACAAAGTAAACTTATGGTTTTTAGAATTCAAAAATTTTCGAAAAATCAAGATTTGTACTTTATAAGGTTTTTCAAAAGTAAAAGTTGTAAAAAATGATTTTTTTCTTGTTTCAAAGCTTATGCACCTATATCCTAAAGATACTAGATCAAGATTACCTAGGTAAATGAACTTTTAGTGTACAAAGTAGCTTTGAAAACAACAAAAAATAAATAAGAAAAAGATCAGTACAGTATGGAAAGGAAAAAAAATGGAACCAAAAGAGCAACAAAGCAAAAGAGGAAAAGACTAAACAAATCATTCCATGGCTCTTGATACCAATTAAAGAACAATAAAATAACATACATGGAAAGAGGAAGAGAGGTGGTTATATAAAGAGAGAGAGAGTGGTTAGATGAACATTTTAGAGAGATAAAGAAATATAAAAGAAAACTTGTATTAAGTGTGTGAATTAATAAACAACCAACCACCTCTCCAAGGCATGGAGAGGTGTACAAATACCACCTATGGTGGCAAGCTAAAGGCTTAGGCCCATGGGCTTTCCATGGGCTTTTGCTTATCTTTGGCCCGGTTAGCTTACTAAATAATGACTTTAGTGGACTAGCGAGCTAGAAACTTGAAAATACGTGTAGTAGACCGGATCCTTCTTTGGATCCTAACATTTGCTGACTAGTTAGGCGCGGGGGCATAACAATATTACGGCAAAATATTACTATTGCAACTAAGTTCATGCAAACATAAGCATTAAACAGTGTATTAGTTAAGTATTTGTTGTTGCCACAGTAGGTGCCCATCTCAAGACACCTTATAAAACCTCAAAGGGTATATATTATTGTAATTGTAATTATGATTAGTACATTAGAATGTGTATTTATATATACTAATGTCATGGCTTAGAGACTAAGCAACTAACACATAACCTAATGGGTACGACCCATCTATATAATTAGATCAGCCCATCTAATCTAATTTGGTCTAACACACCCCTGCAAGCTAAGGATGGTGGCAAGCAACGCTGTATCTTGGATCTTAGACAGTAGGAATCGATGAGGTTGGTAAAGACTTTGTAAAGATATCTGGTGGCAATTTGAGGGCATGTGTAAGATATAAGTGTTGAACTCAACGTATATAACTTGAGGGCAACCTTTTCCTGAACAAAGTAATAGCTATTTCGCACGTGTTTTGTAGCGCTGCAAGGGAAGAGCAACGGGTTAGTTGACAAGTATGGTCTGTCACTCAAGATTTGTCATGCACCATAGTATAAGGTAGTTGAAGATAAAACAGGGATACCGGAAGGACACATGAAGGAAAGAGCTTGAAAGGCCGATGTTAGGCTCAGCAACAATTGTACATGCAAGAGCTTTTGTATTCAGATCTGTAGTAGAACGTGAAAATCGTACAATTGTTTACAATCGGCTGGTTCCAAGATAAAATGTGAATCGCAAGATAATAGCAAACCCTCCCCCGTGTGGACCATGCGATGCATGCGGATCCAACGATCGGCCAGTCAGGCATCCCAGAAAGCTTTAAGAGAAGTATCAGGATGACGCTTTTCGATAAAGCGGACGCCAGATGAAAGGAGCATGAAATGGTAGAACCAGAAAATACGAGGTAAGAGCAAACCATGATCAATTCATATGCATGAAGATCAACACTAAAATCTGTTTAAACAACAGACCAATGATTCTCAGTCGGGTTGAGGGCATGCATATATTGATCATACTTGTTAACAACAAAGAGGCTATGTATGTGGCGCGAGATAGGTATATTATTTTAAATAAACCTACATACTTTTCGATATTCTTTGGGCTCGATTAGAACAAGCGGTACTGGGTCATCTCAGCCTGAGTGATGCTCGAGGTAAGCTGCATGGAGGGAGAAGGACACATGATTGGGGGGGTGGGGGTCAGGGGTGAGAGAAAGACCAAGGCCCTTTGTAATTGGAGCTCCAAAATATACTTCATTTTCAGATAAAGAATTTTCGCAGACACATGAGGAGACGCAATTTCAATACCGGCAAGAAGAAGTTAAGTGGCCCGAGATCTTTTAATGCAAAAGCGAATCCAAGTTGACAAATTATATTGTCAATAGTGCCCTTATTATTACTTGTAACGATGATGTCATCCACATTTACCAGAATGTATGCAAATAGGGTCGTGTGTACAGCACGCATAGAATAGGCATAAAAGAATGGATCGCATTATGAGAGCTTGAAACCGCGATCCTTGTAGATGAGCGTCGCTCAAACCAATGGCGTGCTAGTGGGCCGGTGCTTTGAAGCCGGTAAAGAGACTTATGAATGCAAAAGCAAAAATGCATGATATGTCTTTATGGATCAATAAAGGCCCGGAGGTTGTTTTCATATAAACCATCTCCTTAAGATCTTCTCATGAGAGGAAGATAGCATTATGAACATCTAACTGGCGTAGTGGCCAGTTGTTAGTAACCACAAGTGATAAAACAACTCAAATAGTTGTCAACTTGACAACTGGGCTAATCATGAAAATCAATACCTGGTTGTTGCCAAAAACCTTTGTGGCAAGTGCGAAATCTTGTGCTTTATGAATCGGATGTGATGGAGCAGCCATTCTTGTCCCCGTTGTAAGCCAATGTATACCCGCCACACTTACAATCAACAACATCTAGTATTAGAAGCACGAGGTGTCTAAAGACCATGTTTCATTTTTACGAGAGCATCATATTCTTCTTTCATAGCTTGAAGCCACTCTAGAGAGTTGTTGGCAACGGTAAACGAGGTTGGTTCACAGTGATGGCACGTGGGGAGGAGCGGTAGGCAGCCATGATTTAGCGGAAGGGACCGTATGAGATAATCGCGTTGTTTTGGAGATGTTTGAGGGAGGGGGTCGAAGACTTTGCAGGACGTTGCTAAAGGATGGGAGGCGGTGGTTGTATTGGTATCGATGTAGGCGATACGGGAGATGGTTGACCATTAGAAGACTCGGGAAACTGGCAGACTTAACTATGTCTACCAGACTTAACTCTATAACTACCAGACTTAAGTCTATTTACAATAATTCCTAACAGTCAATAGTAGGAATTATATAAGGTGATTCCGAGGAGTAATAGGGAGATGTTTTCGAAGGGGGTAGGGAAGTTGTTCTAGGGATATCGAAGGGAAATTGTGCTTCATTAAAACAAACATGTCGAGCAATATAAAGACGCTCGGTAGAGATATCAAGACAACAAGGTGATTCCGAGGAGTAATATGGAGATGTTTTCGAAAGGGGTAGGGAAGTTGTTTTAGGGATATCGAAGGGAATTGTGCTTCATTAAAACGAACACGTCGAGCAATATAAAGACGCTCGGTAGAGATATCAACACAACGATATCCATGATGGGAGAGGCTGTAGCCAAGAAAGACACACAGAATGGAACGGAAATCTATTTTGTGACGATTGTATGAACAAAGATAGGGAAAACATATGCACCCAAAGGTACGAAGAAAAGAGTAGTCGTGAGACCGTTTGAATATATGTTCAAAAGCTGACTTGTTTATTGATGTGTGAGAGGACATGCGATTTATTAGGTAAACAGCAGTATCAAAAGCATAATTCCAAAAACGTTAAGGAACACATGCTTGAGTAAGACACGTCTCCATAATGTGGCGATTGCGACATGCAATAAAGCCGTTTTGCTCACTTGTATGAGGACAAGATCGCCGATGAATAATTCCTAGCAAAGAGAAAAACGAAGCTAAATTGCGAAACTCACCACCCCAATTGGTTTGGACATTCTTTAATTTTGTGGTGAATTGACGTTCAACCATTTACACAAATGATTTAAAAGTGGAATACACATCAGATTTTTGAGCTAAATGATATATCCACATGTAACGAGAATGATGATCAACACACAACATAAAATATCTATAACCTTCAAAAGATAACAAAGGTGCGGGACCCCAAACATCACAATAAAACCAAGTCTAAAATATTTTTACTTCGAAATTTAGAAACAAATAAAGGTAGTTTTGAAGATTTTCCCAATGGACAAGAATTACAAAATTTGGCAAACTTTTAGTTGTATCAGGAAGAGAAAAATTAGAAAGCATAGAACGCAAAAGACGTTGATGAGGATGTCCGAGCCGTCTATGCTAAATGGTTGAGGAAGCTCGTACAGCCAAAAAAGATACTTTATTGATCAACTTAAGTTGAGTAAGAGTGATGGTGTAGGACCGTGTTTACTGGGGCCGGTGAGAAGATGTAACATTTCTCAATTTCAGGTCATTTTACGACTCTATTATTCTTCACTATTTATTTTAGTCTGATACGCGTTTACTTTTAATTTGACTTTTAAGCTAAATCGCGTAGACTATAAATAATCATTTAACATAAACGGTCACCAAATAAATTAAGGTTTACGTCAAACAAGTGTCATATAATTATTAAGAAGATAATTATTAACTTTGCGTAGTATATTTTTATTGGTCACGTAAAAGGCTTACGTTTCGCAATAAAATACATTTAGACACACCCCGTAAATACCTAGACTTACCTAGACTCAAACCAATACCCACTTTTAATCCTTAAACACAAAATTTAATAAAATCTTGTGTTAATAACCCACTAGAAAACAATAATAAAAATAATAGGTCTCGGAATGTGGGAACAAATCACTTAGAAAATCTTTAAAAATCTACATTAAGTACTTATACATCAAGAGATTAATTAACACTAGTACTTAATGTTCCTAGTTAGCCTTAATACACAATGGACAATAACCATTTGTCTCTCTTTCCCTATTGGATACCCGCGGGAACATACAAACATGTATATAACCATAAAAATCTTGCCGAATCCTAGTAAATCTTGTACATACACCTTGTAATTAAGATATGTACTAAGTAGTATTAGCAAAACCATGTGTGGCTAACTAGAAACCACAAAACCACACCATATGGCATGGTTTGGTTTGATTTAGGGACTAGGAAGGCTAACTAGTTCTCATTCCTATATATACACACTCACAATGACACTTAACACTTCTTGAAACTTATAAACACACAAACACTCAACCAAATAAACCATATTGTTTTTCTCTCTTTTATTTGGGTCACCAACAAGCCGAGGACACAATATTTGCGAACACGACACCAACAACTCTAACCAAAGAGTTCTAAGGTATAACCTAGTAGTCTATAAGCTAAGGTTATACGTTTAAGGGTTTGAAGCAAGAAATATTCGGTTTAAACTAAGGCATGGGGTATACAAGTCGAGTTTCCACATGACTACACGACACACACATTCAAGAAGCTAGGACCCTTGTAAGTGTCTTAGCCTACGTTCATATTTAAGTTTCATGTTTGCTTCATGTATCATAAGGCACAGTTATTATGTGTTAACAAGCTAAACATGGGTCGTGCCTAGCATGACACAACCCATGTCCACGTCTTACAATATACAACATATATAGACTTGTGTGGTGAACCAAAAGTGTGTGTGTGTGTAAGGCATGTAACTCTCTGCTCGCATCTGCGCATCCATAAGCATGAATGTTTAAATATGATATGCACACGTAAAATATTTAACCGAGAGGTTTGATAACTCGTTTGGAAACGGAAATACTTTCATGTCACGTATCATAATACTTAACAAACTTGTCTTGCTTAATAAAAGGATTGTGTACCACTATGTATATGTGAACTAGGGTTTGTTTGGGATATGTCGGAAATAAGTTAGCAAGACATAGCGTGTCTTGTGTCCAACACCGAGCTCAAACAAACTCTAACGAATTTTGTAAACTCATAAATGGGTTGTATGTACGAGTATTAGTTGTGTGCTGCAAGGAGTTAGTACTTGCTAGCAGAAGTTAGTACTGCTAGCAGAGTTGTATAGTAGCAGAAGTTGTACTTCTAGCAGAGTTAGTAACATGTTAGCATGAAGTTTAGTACTGCTAGCAAGAGTTAGTATGCTAGCATATTGTTTAATAATGCATAGTGTATTACTAATACTGTTTTTGACATTCCTGAAACTTAAGGGATGCTAGCAGACGCTTAGTACTGCTTGCAGACGTTCGTACAAGCTAGCAAGAAGTTAGTACTACTAGCTAGCGTTAGTTCTATTAGCAGAAAATTAGTACTGCTAGCCCAGAGTTTAAATTTACTGCAAGCAATATTGTTTACATACTGCTAGTGTGAATAATCAATACTATTTTTGACAATTCCTAAACTCTAAGGGACTGTTTGGAACTTCATTAAGAACCTAAAATGTAATTTTTGTAACAAAGAGGCACCCTAAACATATCAATATGGAAACTTAGGGGTGTAATCGGTAAATATTCTTTTTTAAACTATAAGGATGTTTTTGGTAATAATGAAACAACACCCCTTTTTTAAATGGGGTAAATTTTTTTTTTTATCATAATTAAGTGATTTAAATAAACACTTATGGTATCGGACTAGTCGTGATATAATACGGATACTTATATAACTAAAGTCACGCGAATGATAAATAGGTGTATTTATTATTAATACTTAAACACCTTGTAAACTTAAAAGTATATAGTCGTACACCTTCCCAAGAGCAAACGAGGAAAACGAATACAATAAACGTGTATGTGTGGCCACACGAAGTGACGCTCTCACTCTCGCGCTCGTCGTCGCATTGTGTGTGTGTGTGTGCAAAGTTTTGTCGTTTGCATAAGTGAAGTCGTTAGCCTAAACTTGTGACTAAGCTGGCCGTTACTTATTAGCATTTGACGATGTGATTCATTGCTATACTTGGATATATTTATCATTTTCAGAGGACTATTTAATTAGGTGAAGATCATAGCCCATGTTTTTTTAATTATTTAATATGATTTAACATATTAGGGTTTGAGAACATGCTTTGTTTTACAAATTGGACGCAAGTGTACATTTTATATTATGATTACGTGTTTGCCTAAGTAGCGATAACCCACTGAGCCCTTTTATTATGAACTGTCAATTTCTAGATTGCGAGCACGAATGTTATAAATAGATCTATTTGGGATTGACATCCCCGTTTGGGTGATTAGGCTCACCTTGTGCTGGGGTTGCTGGACAAACAATCGATTATACATGTCGGATTAGGATGTTGGGGTTTTTAGAACATCAATTTATGGGCTTTTATTGCAATTTATGTCATTCATTACATGTCGATCTTCAGTGTACTGAGCTTAGGAAATAGTAATAACTTTCTATGATGTTTGATTTGTTGCTCAATCTTTACACTTAGAAATTTACGGGTTTATTACTATTGATTATACAAAAACCATATGAAATTCAACAACTTTATGTTCTGATATTTTAGCATGTTTTTTCAGGTTAATAAGGCACGAGGTGCTCAGATAAATTGGGGGTCACTCTTTAGAAAGAGTTCAGTACTAAAGATTTAGGGCGTTATTACTTTTTGGGAAACATTTGTTAGAATAACTTGAAATCTTTTACTATTTATATTGTCGAACAATTTGAAGCCATGAGCTTATGTAATGAACAAGCATTTTGTTAATCCAGTGTATCTTTTTAAAACGATACGTTTAGTAGTCGTTCTCATATCTTGTGCTATTGATCTATGAAGTAACGCCCTCGGATATTCAACATTCCACTGCTACCCAGATTTGGGGGTGTTACAGATTGGTATCAGAGCCAAGGTTATAGAGAACCAGGTCAAAAGTTTTTGTCTGGACTATAACCATTTTCAAACACTTTATTCACAAACAGGGTTTGCACGGGACATACATACATTACTTGTTTGCGTCTAATATATGTGCTTACATGACATACACTGTTTTAGCATTAGTAGTTACTAAGTGCTTACATGATTGATATACGCGTATATAAATTATACTACGTATATTACTATAAGAGTCTTATAAGTAATACTTATATAAGTTATTTTTGTTTTTACAGCAGTCATGTCTTCGGCATCATCTGCGGTTACCTACACTTCCGTCTACACCGACTTTGAGCCAGGCAGAGTCTTTTGGGGAGCCGATGAGGAGATATCTGATGGAGGTTCTCCACGAGTCATCGTACTAGGATACGATGGACTCCCTATATGTGACAACCGTGATTTGAGCAGGTTAGTTTATACCTTTAGGAATGGCTAAGTGTCTATTTTTTATGTTTCTTGCGTGCTATGTGTTCTATATGTATGTTGAAGTGGGTTACTTATGTGCATGATGTCATTTTAGAGGTAAATGATTATCTTATTTTGTGTGCATATGAGTTGGTGTTAAGTATTCCATTTGTTCACGTGTAGTGATAATGGAAATGAAAGACGTGTAGCATGCATTGCTACGTCAATTCTTGGGTTTTAAGAGTTAAGCGTTTATAAGAAGTGTAATTTATTGGAAAGGAAGCATGTGAGTGAAATATAGAAGTTTGTAGCAAACTTACTAAAAATAGAAAGTATGTTGGTGAAATGAAAATTATAATTAGAAAGTTTAATAGGAAGTTTTTGCGTAAAAAGTTTACCAATTGCAAAGGTTTTTGCTAAAAAAATTAAGGTAATGATGGTAATTATATAGTTAATAAATAAAAGAAAAAAATATATATATATAATTAAGGTTTTTGGCCGGTTTAGGAGAAAAAGGAAAAGAAAAAGGAAATAATCTAATTATACTACAACTCTAATTAAGGGAATTATCTTAGTTACGATAGATTTATCAAATAATAAACCCTAAGAACGAAATTCCTTCCCCCCTTGTGCATTATTCGGTCGAACAAACCAAGAATAAAAATTATTTTAGCTAGCTAGGTGATTAATTGTTCAAAAATCGAAGGTTTAAGGTATAAATCACTATTCTTTTGTTAGTTACTAATCTTTTAATCATGTAATAATTATTATGATTGAATTAGGGTTTCATAACATCTGTAATTAATGATATAATAAACATGTTATAATGATTAGAGTTTAATTAGAAGCTTATGGGTGTACACGTGGTAGGTTTAATTCGTGTTAAAACTTGAATTAGGGTTTGGCAGAATTAGGGTTGTGTTGTTTTGATGAATTTTGTGATAGAATTGGAATTATGGGGATATGTTTTGGAGTTCTTGAATCATCCTAAAGAGTCTTCTTATATAAAATCGGCCTCGATAAGTTTTTAAAGGTCTGGAAAGTATTCAATTGTTGGTTACACTATAATGTTGTCAAAACAGGTACATTACGGTCAGATTTAGGTCATGTTTGTGATGGTAAAACCCTAACTTAAAATTCGAATTGAGCTTAGCCCTTCTACAGTAGTTAAGTTCCATATGTATATAGAGAAACCCCAGAAGTATACCTTCTAATTTTATGTCTAAGTTATGGTGTATACGTCCAACTTTTTATGTGCAATCAGATCCGAATTGGGACTGTTTTGAAGTTTGATTTTCTTAGGAGTACTTGTGCATGTAAATGGCTTTTGGAAATCATAGGTGTTAATACTTATAAAGAAAGCATAGAATTATTTTTTTTATAATTTATAAAGGTCATTAAAGTAAGGGTTTTGGGTACTGTAAGAGACCCACTAAAAAATTTCTACAATTTTGAGTTAATTGAAAGTAGCTAGTGTAAAGTGTTAATGAAGTGGTTAAGGTTGGGCATGGTGTCGGGGTGACCCATGATGGTTAATTAAACCCTTAGACATCTATCATATGAGTGTTACATGGACATGAGCTTTTAGCTTGGTCGCGTGTAACACATTTGTGTTTGTATTGTGTAGCTTGTGTGGATATGGGGGAAGACGGCTTATTGTCTTCAGGTGAGTTTCATAGCCCCGTTTTTTCTTCATGATTCATTGGGAGGATAATGATGCTTGTGGTTTGAAAAGTTTTAATTGCTGTGATTATTGTGATTTTACGTGAGGCAATGAACAGATTATGCGGTTATTATATGTGCATGTGCTTTATTGTTTGTGTGGTTGGTTGGAGCAGAGGGGTACGACTATTCCATTCGCTTATGTGATTCGGTTAGAGGGTTGTGGTATCTACCTATTTAATCCAATCTGCGGGTGAAATGAGATCATTTCTATGTGACTTCCGATTAGAGGTAGAGGTTCTACCTATTTAAATCTATTGGAATGTTGAAATAATACTCAATGTTCTGTTTGGTCCGGCCATGTATAAGTTCCAGATTGGTAGATTTTAGGGGTAAGGACATATTTGGGATCGGGGGTAACGTTCCTACCCAGTGTTATGAGTTGTTGGATCGGGGGTAACGTTCCTACCCGTTTTATGGTGAGATATGCGTTGGATCGGGGGACACGTTCCGTCCTAGTTATGGTTGTTTGTGCGTTTGCATGTTAGCCTGTATAATTGCTAGCTTAACTGTCCTGCCATGTTATTTTTTTATAATCACGTATTTGATTTAAATCTTGTATTGGTGTCGTAAAACCTATGACTCTCACCAACCTTTGTGTTGACGTTTTAAGCATCATTTTCAGGTGAGCATAAGGAAGATCATAGGAATGTGAGAAGTGGCTAGAGAGACCTTAGGCTGCATGCGGAGTTTAATCTCCTAGCTTATTTTTAGTTTGATTGAATATTAGATGTTTGTTAGTTGATCTGCTTAGACTTGTTTTGGTTGTATTTCATGTCTTAGTATTGATGTAAACCCCTTTTACTTCAATATAAGGCGTCGTATATTATTTTATGTTTGCTGGGTATTTTCATGACACTTTGTGTCCCTTATGTTCTGTTTTTGTTATTTAGTTCTCTCTATTGTTGACACCATTGTGTTGTGATGATATCCATGATGTTACGCCTCGTGTTTCCGCCTAGACGGGGTGTGACAGATTGGTATCAGAGCCTTTGGTTATAGAGAAGTAGGTGGTTGAGCCTAGACTATAACCTAGGGTCTTTTTGTAGGATAACAGATTTTAGGGCTTAAGTGATTTAATGCTATTAACTGCTATGCTTCCCCTCTATTTTTGCATAGCTTATATATCTTTTATTTTGCTAAGTTGTCATTGAGTTATTTTTCCTACCCTTATCTGGTATGATATGTATTACTTTCTTAGTATTTTAGCTATGTTTTTCCCTCACCCGTAAAAAGTCTCGTTGGGGAACCGTATCTCCACTGGACTTAAGCGTTATAAGGATCCATAAGAGGAGCCTCTGATGGTACGATAGGCGAGAGGATTCGTTGATGTTTTTTGTCGATTCGCTTATAGCGGCTGGACCGCGGAGGCGGGCTGTTTTTTGCAGTGCAATGGTACAAACCCAAGTGAGGCCCAGCATAGTGTTCCCGTCCTATACTCTAGTCATGTTGTTAGTGATTATTTCCTTTTGGATATTTTGTATTGTTAGGAGTTGTTGCGAGGATTTTTGTTCAATTTAATGTCGTTGCAAATTTTTGTTTGATAATAAGGATGTTAGAATAATTATTTAATGGAGCATCCTGGCATGTGTTTAGTTGGTAGTGGTTTATGAGGGGCAATGTAGATCTATGTGCTTAGATTGGGAATTATGGATTTAAAGTGTAATCTGGGGAAGTAAAGTATAGGTGTGAAAGAGACACGTATAATTATGGTGGCAAAATAATTATAATAGGTCTTACACACGGAGACTTGTGACCAGGATTGACATTGAGTGTGGTGCTGGGCTTGGATGATGTTAGTGTAGTATGTTTGTTTATTGTTATGGGTATTAATGATAAGGATGGTCGGTAGGGTATGAGAGTTATTTTTTCTCTTACCCTAATTGGAGGATATGTTAAGTTGAGTTGTATAGATAGTAAGTTTCTCTTCTATCTAGTAATTGCGGATACCTAGTATTGCTTTTATAGAGGTTGCTCGTTTGCTTGGTTGTTTGTTCGGATTTCCTAAGTCTAAGCTTAGCATCCCTTCATCGTACTTTGTTAGTAAGGATACCCGATTTTTCCTATTCGATGTCTCGATGTATATTGGTTGTTCGGAATCTGCTCTTTCGGATATAGGCGCGTTTCGTTAGTTCTTTCGTTGCATTGACTTCTCGTATGAGTATCAAACGTTTCTTTTAAGCACTAATTGTTCCTAACATATTAGTGTGTATCATTACTCCCTTGATTGTATATCCCTTGGTTTTTGTAACCCATTGGCGACGTGTTAGTATCGATGCTTTTAGGTTTGCGTTGTCGATCGTTATTTTGGATAAGACCGTACGTTTTCTTTTGGGTACGTAACGTCTTGCATAAGTTTTCTTGTACGAGTTCGTTTGATTCTATGTTGAGTATATGGTTCTTGGTATTTTCTTTCGTTTTTAAACAATAGAATTATGTTATAGTCTGTACGGTGTTTTACGATCCCTTTTGGTATTATGGTGTCCTTTGTTGAGTAACATATTTTATAATTGATATATTTTATAATTGATGTCTAATTATAAAAACCCTTTGGAAGTATTGTGTTGGTGTTTGTAGAAAATTGTGTATAAAATGATCTTTGTAAATAGATTTTTATTTTATTATAAAAAGCAGGTTTAAAGTGATTCATAGTGGTAAGGTACGATACACCATTAGATAACCATCTCTAGATTTTTATGACAACCAGAATGAATTTTTTTTAAAGATTACATTTAAGACAATTTTATTTATTATTTAAAATGATTTTTATACTTAAAGTGACTTTCTTTATTTTAAATTGATTTTTATAAAAACATTATTTAATTTGGTCTTTCGAGTAAAGTCGATAATTGGTATAAGAATTTCCGTCTTTCGTATTGATTTTGTTTATGTTTTCTTTTGTCGTGATACGCCTGTTGATTCTTTCGTTTGCGTTTTCAGCCGGTACATATAGGTATCCTTTCTTTCAAAGGATTCTTATGTCAATTGATCCGCGTCTATTTGCATATGTGAAATCCCCCATATGTATTCTAGCCTTTGACTCGATATTCGTTTGTTATCCTATTCGATTGTTCGTAACCCTTGGAGTTCGTTGATACCGTTGAGTCGTGGAAGCTTTGATGTGATTGTGGGAATGGACTGGTTGTCCAAGAGGAAGTTGTGATAGTATGTCATGAGAAGGTGGTTAGGATATCGTTGGAAGGTGACGAGATACTTCAGGTTCAAGGTGAATGTACTCAAGGAGTCGCAAAAACCTTATTGAACACGAAGGTAGGTGAACCGAAAGTGAGTGATACTTCCGTCGTACGAGATTTTGTTGATATGTTCCTAAAGACTTATCGATGACCGCCGCAATGACAAATTGAGTTCTGTATAGATTTAGTTCCTGGAGCGACGCCAATCGTGAAGTCCCCATATCGTCTAGCACCCTCGGAAATGCAAGAATGGTATGAACAACTTCAAGAGTCGCAAGATAAAGGTTTCATACAACCTAGTCATTTTCCGTGGGGAGCACCAGTGTCGTTTGTTAAGAAGAGGAGCATAGAGTTCATTTAAAGTTACGGTTGGAATTATTGAGGAAGGAGAATTTTAACTATAAGATTTCACTAACAAAAGACGATCCAGAGGTCGGGGAGGATAGAAAAGAAAGTAAGCCATTTTATTAGAGAGAGAAAGGAAAGAGTGTGTGTGTTTTCTAGAGAGAGAAACAACACACACTTATGAGACAAATGCTTATCCTCACCCTTCCATGGAAGTATGGAGGGGGTATTTATGGTCCTAGTGACACCTAACTATTGTAACTTGTCATTATTAGTCCATATGTGTCACACTATAACTAAACTATTGTAATTCCAGATATGTCACCATATTTTAAGGCTAACAATCTTCCCCCAATTTGTGGACATATGGAACTACTTACAATGTTCCTATCAAGTACAAATGCAACACAAATAAAGTCTTCCATAGCGCTTCCAAAGCTGAAGATGTCTTCCGAGTTCTCCTTGGTCACATGGTTAATCGGGATGGTATTCACGTGGATCCAAGAAAGATTGAGGCGGTAAAAAATTGGAAAGCTCCTACGACATCGTCTGAGATTCGATCGTTTTTGGGGTTGGTAGGTTACTACTGTCGTTTCATCGCAAATTTCTCTAAGATTGCTAAACCTCTTACCTCGTTTGACCAAAAAAACCAACATTATGTGTGGAGGTAGTACAGGAGAAGAGGCTTTCCAGACTTTGAAAAATAATTTATGTGATTAGCCGATATTGTCACTTCCTGATGGAGTTGAAGATTTTGTAGTTTACTGTGATGCTTCGAATCAAGGATTAGGTTGTGTGCTTATGCAAAGAAATAAGGTAATTGCTTATGCGTCAAGGTAGTTAAAAATCCACGAGAAGAATTATACAACACATGATCTATAAGAGTGGGAGCGGTGGTGTTTTCTCTAAAAAACTGGAGACATTATTTGTAGGTATGGAAAAAAGTGTTCATATTTACACGAGAAACATAAAATTCTCCAACACATATTTGATCTGAAGTGTTTGAATATGCGTTCAAAGGAGGTGGATCTAATTATTTATATTTTGAAATGTGAATTCGGCTATCATCAGGGTAAAGCGAATGTGTAGGCTGATGCATTGAGTAGAAGGAATGGGGTGAAACCTAAACTTTACAGGCATGCTAGGATAGTTCAATCTGGACTAAAAGGAATTATACTGACAGCTCATGTGAGGCTCATCAGAGAACGTACTTGCTGCAAGGTTACATGTGTTTTAGAACATGCAGATGGGAAAAGAAAGGAGACAGAAGTTGTACCTTTATGGAACAATATTGGGTTCGTTAGTAGGAGGTTTGAGAACAGTAACTATGGATGAGGCTCATAAATCCAGCTATTCTGTACATCATGGAGCGGATAAGATGTACTATGACCTTCGAGATATGTACTGTGGAGCCAGGAATGATGAGTAGGGATATTGCTACCTATGTTAGCGAATGTTTAACTTGTGCAAAGGTGAAGGCTGAGCATCAAAGGCCTTCAGGCTTATTACAACAACCAGAGATACCTGAATGGAAGTGGGAAAACATCACCATGGACTTCATCACAAAGTTACCTAGAACAAGGAGTGGGCACGATGCGATATGGGTTGTAGTTGATAGATTGACCAAATCAGCACATTTTCTGGCAATACGTGAAGATTATAGTACGGAGAAATTGGCGAGGTTGTACACCGATGAAATTGTCGCGCGTCATGGAGTGCCTGTGTCGATTATTTTGGATCGTGATGCACGGTTTACATCACGTCTCTGGCAAACATTTCAGAAAGCCTTAGGAACGCGATTGGATATGAGCACGACTTATCACCCTCAGACAGATGGACAGAGTGAGCGTACAATTCAGACGTTGGAGGATATGTTAAGGGCATGTGTGATAGACTTTGGTGGCAGTTGGGATGTCCACCTACCGTTAGCTGAATTCTCTTATAACAACAGTTATCACACTAGCATTCGGTGTGCTCCGTTCGAAGCACTATATGGAAGAAAATGTAGGTCACCCGTGTTATGGGCTGAAATTGGGGAAGGTAGTTTGATTGGACCCGAATTGGTGCAGGAAACGACTGATAAAGTAGTGGTTATAAAAGAGAAGCTCAAAGCGGCGAGAGATCGTCAAAAAGCTGAAGCTGACAACGGCCGCAAACCATTTTGAATTTGATGTTGGAATCCGTGTGATGCAAGGTTAAATTTAGCCCCGAGGTATGTAGGGCCATTTGAGATTCTTGAAAGAATCGATCTTGTAGCATATCGGTTAAGATTGTCTAAGGAATTAAGTGGTGTACATAAACGTGTCAAACCTAAAGAAGTGTTTGGCGGATGCTAGCCTACATGTGCCATTGGATGAGATTAAGGTTGACAAAACTCTTCGTTTTGTTGAGGAACCTGTAGAGATTATGGACCGTGAAATTAAGAGTTTAAAACGTAGTAAGATATAACTTGTGAAGGTTCGTTGGAATTCAAAACGTGGTCCCGAGTTTACTTGGAAGTGCGAAGATTATATGAAGTCTAAGTATCCTCAGTTGTTTATTGATCGTGCTGATGAATCGGCTAGTTAAATCTCGGGACGAGATTTCCTAAAGGAGGGGATACTATGACAACCGTGATTTGAGCAGGTTAGTTTATACCTTTAGAAATGGCTAACTGTCCATTTTGTATGTTTTTTGCGTGCTATGTGTTTATTATGTAGGTTGAAGTGGTTTACGTATGTGCATGATGTCATTTTAGAGGTAAATGATTATCTTATTTTGTGTGCATATGAGTTTAGTGTTAAGTATTCCATTTGTACACATGTGGTGATAATAGAAATGAAAGACGTGTTGCATGCATTGCTACGTCAATTCTTGGTTTTTAAGAGTTAAACGTTTATGAGAAGTGTAAGTTATTGGAAAGGAAGCATGTGAGTGAAATATAGAAGTTTGCCGTAAACTTTCCATAAATAGAAAGTGGTTTGGTGAAATGAAAGTTATATTTAGAAAGTTTAGTAAGTAGCGTTTAAGTAAAAAGGTTTAATCAAACTAGCTTAGGTTTTTATAAAAACTGGTAATGAAGTAAATTAGTTAATTAATAAATTAAAAAAAATAAAATAAAAATATAATTATAGGGGGTGGCCGATTGGTTTTTGTTGGGTTTCAAGGGTTTAAAAGTCAAATTGTAAATATAGGGGGATAAGAATACATTTAGATAAGTATTAACAAAACCTAGCTCATAATTTTCTTCCTCCCCTCCCCTTGTGCCGTCGAACTCAGCCCCAAAACCCTAAGAGGAATCAATTTTCATTGCTAGATCCAAGAGTCAATCAAGAGTGTTGTTTAGGTGCTAATCATCAAGGTAAGTGTGTTAATCATAGTTTAAATAATGCATGCATGTAACACTTATGATGGTGGATTCTAAGGTTTCATAAAATACAGAATATTAATGATATTTAATGATGCTAGAGTGATTAGGGCTTGATTAGGGTCATGTTCATGCAATTGGTTAGGTTAGATTTGCGTTAAAACTTGATTTAGGGTTGAGCAGAATTTTAGGTCGTGTTCAACGACTAATATCTAGATGATAAAAACGTGTATTGACATGTTTCTTGAGTCTATGAATAAGCCAAAAGATTCTACTTTCCATAAAATCAATCCTCGAAGGTTTTTAAGGTCGAGAAGTCATTCAAAAGTTGTCAAATCAGTAAATACGGGTCAGATTTAGGTCATGTTTGGGAATGTGAAACCCAAACTTAAAAGTGGAATTAAGTTTAGCCCTTATACAGTAGTTAAGTTCCATATGTCTATTGATAATCTCATGAAAATTAGCCTCTGAAAGCATGTCTAAGTATGGTAGTTAGAGTGATATATTTTGGTGTGCAATCAGATCCGAATTAGGATAGTTTTGAAATTTGATTTTATTTGAGTTAGTTACACATGTAAGTAATACTTGGGAATCACAAGGTAGTTAATATACTCATAAATGAACATGGGTGATTTTTGGTATAAATTATGAAGGTCATTAAGTAAGGGTTTTGAGTACGTAAAGAGACACTAAAATTCTGCAATTCTGATTTAATTATAAGTAGCTAGTGTAAAGTGTTAATGAGATGGTTAAGGTTGGGCATGGTGTCGGGGTGACCCATGATGGTTAGCTAAACCCTTATACATCCATCATATGTGTGTTACATGGACTAGAGCTTTTAGCTTGGTCGCGTGTAACCGTGTTTATTTATTTGTATAGTTGCGTGTTGAGATTTGGAAGCTGCGTTTGAGTATTCAGGTGAGTTTCATAGTCTCTCTTTTCACATTGCTTTTAAATTGGGATAGACATGATGCACATAGATTTGAAATGTTCTAATTACTGTGATTATGTGTTTTTTTAAAAGTGTATGAACTTTACTTGGCTATTGTATGTTACTTGCTAAATGCTTATGTGTATTTGGATCGGGGGTAACGTTCCTACCCATTTGTTGTGATATTTGGATCGGGGGTAACGTTCCTACCCATGTGATGTGATGGTTTAATGGATCAGGAGTAACATTCCTACCCAATTGTTGATATTTGTTGGATCAAGGGACACGTTCCGTTCCCATGCTCGTTTTGGTTACATTTGCATGCTAGCTTGTATGATAGTGAAGTAATTATCCTGCCATGTTTGCATTAATCATAATAATTGTTTATAAGCTTTGATTTTCGTGTCTTAAACCTATGACTGTCAGTAACCTTTGTGTTGACGTTTTAAGCATCATTTTCTGGTAATCATCTTGAGGATGTTGAAGTTAGGAAGAGTGGCAAGTGAGACCGTAAGCTTGCATGTGAAGTCATTCTCCTAGAACTTTTAATTATGTCATTCGAATTGTTTGATACTTGGATGTTTGTTGATTTTGTTTAGACTTTTGGATTATGTTTCCTTGTGGTATGACTTTGCTATCGTAATGCAAGACTCCTTTATCTTGTGTTAGATATTGTCATGACACATTATGTCTCATTTGTTTATTTATTTCATTTAGTTCTCTCTATTGTTGACACTTGTGTTGTGGTGATATCCATGATGTTACGCCTCGTGTTTCCGCCTAGGCGGGGTATGACAAGTTAAAATAGACGGGGATCCACTAGTTGCGGTGACGGGTTCCTATATAATTTAATTATCTGGCGAGGGACTGGGCGAGGTTCAAAGCCTAGAAGAATATTGGATGACTGAATCTATTGTGTGTGAAGTATGATTAGTTTGTGTTGTAGTTTTACTGAATCTATTGTGTGTGAAGTATGATTAGTTTGTGTTGTAGTTTTTTGATTCTTTCATAAACCATGAGTTTTTTATATTAAGATTTTTTAACTGACATTTTAATGTATATCAATAATATTTTTTCAGTTTTATATGTTACAAATATTGATATGGTGGTCACACAGTTTTTCCATTAAATCACTTATTTATCATTAATATAACCATCATAACTTTTGAGTTTACATGATGGTATGTTACAAAAGGGATTATAATAAGCAATGAAAGCATTAGTTTGTTTTGTAGTTTTTTGATTCTTTCATAAACTATGCGTTTTTTTATATTAATATCTTTTAACTGACATTTTAATCTATGTCAATAATATTTTTTTAGTTTTATATGTTACAAATATTGATATGGTGATTACACAATTTTTCCATTAAATCACTTATTTATCATTAATATAACCGTTACAAGTTTTGAGTTTACAGGATGACAAATGAGATGTTACAAAAAATGATTATAATAGGCAATGAAAGTATTAGTTTGTATACGACTCATACTTTTAATGACCACATAATTTAGGCTTTAATTATATGGTATGTATTGAATTCCCCATAACAAAAGTAAAACAAATCTATACTAATTTGTTAACTTTTTTAAGTAATATTTTTTGTCTTAATTTTTTTAGGACTTCTTTTTATAGAAACTCTTAAATGCATCATAAAGTAGTTAAGAATAACCGTTACAAGTTTTGAGGTTACATGATGATAAATGAGATGCTACAAAAGGGATTATAATAAGCAATTACAAATATAAAAGATGATAATAAAAAGTTTAATAAATACATATGCCAAACTTTTTAATACGTTAGATACCTAGTTTGCAAAAGTATTAATCCTAAATGTTCTAAAACAAAAAAAACAATTACGTGATCCCAAATCAAGTGATCCGCATATACACAATAAAATTTGCATTTTTCTTGACCATGACCGCCTCATAAAAGACTCGTGAGACCATTAAGCATTCTCACTCGACACAAAACCAGCAAGCTTCCTTCTTTTTATCGTCCCTACGACTTGAGAACATTGAAATAAGTTATACAAATCATACCAAAGAAAGGATAATGCAATAAATGATAAGATTTTTCTATGGTGTTCTATACTACAAACGACTACACAACACTTTCACGTATCATCTCCTCATTACCAAATAATATCGGGCTCCGACTCGAATCTACCTCGAGTCCGACCCATTAAACCAAGAAAAAATATCTGACCAAATTAGTATGATTTTCACCCCCGCCATCAATATCTTGATATACCCCGTGAGCATCACTAACCACTTATCAATACTTGCACTAATCACTTATCAACTAACATTAATAGTCTTAGAACAACCCAAAATTTTAAAATAGGTTAGCAAGATCTAACACCTCGTTTCTTTCTCAGGCAACCACAAATCAATTTGTATGCCGTTGTCCATAAACGTCATCACGTGTAATATTAGTTAAAGAAAAATAAAAACCTTAAAGAGGAAGACGAAACAACCGTAGTGGTTTTCGGTGTATAATGGCGGAGGAGATGAGTGGTGGCGCCAAAGATGATGTGATGGTGTATTTGAGAAGATGATTTATTATTTTATTTTATTTTGATTTTATATCCTTGTTATTATGTGATGTTACAATGTTAGCTTTTACAATAAGCTGTATCAATAACAGCGGTTACAATTTGACTGAATTGATGACAAATATCAATATTAGCAGTTACAAGTTGACTGTATTAAAAAATGTATATGGTGAACAACATTGACTAATGATTTGTTACTTTCCTATTAAGGAAATGTTTTTACTTAATTTTTAAGACTTCTTTATTTAGAAATTGGCTAAATGCTTTATAAAGTAGTAGAGATTAAAATAGACTTCGCGAAAATTAAAACTTGTTACTACCTCCGTCCCAAAATAATTGTTCATCTTTCCTTTTTGATTTGTCATAAAATAATTGTCCACTTTTAAAAATAATAGTTGGATTTGTTTAAGTTTAGAATATTACCTTTAGTTTAAATTGTTATTTACAAACATAATAGAAAAAAACTAATTAATTATCAAAGGGTAAAATTGTTTTTTTTACTTTCATAGAAACCAAAACAATAATTAATGCATTTTTATTAATCTGTGTATTTTTTTATCTGTGAACAATAATTTTAAAACGGAGAGAGTAGTAGAGAAGATCCTTTCTTTATATAAAAACAACAATGTTAATAGATGATCCTTAGAGAAATACCAAATCTTCTAAGACAAAAGTTCAATAAAGATTCTCTTTTTATCATAGATTCAAAGACTCCATCTCAACCCTTCATTTTTTCATCAAATTAAATAAAACCCACTTTTCACCTCTTTTTTTAAAATTAAATATCTCACAAACCGTTAATCGTTACATAAAATGAAAGATACCATTGCAAAGAGAATTGTTTTTTTTTTTTGTGGTGTGGTAAATCAACTAATGTTATAGATGGACACACTGAGTATATTTTTCGACGAACTTTTTTTTCAATTTTATTTTTCAGTCACGTCTAGAAAGATCACATGTGATTCTGTAAAATCACATGTGATTTGTATCACAAATCATATGTGATTTTATTAAATCACATGTGATTCTGATACAAATCATATGTGATTTTTTCAGACGTGACTGAAAAAAAATCAAAAAAAAAAGTTCATCAAAAGTTCGTCGAAAATAGAAAGATGATTTAATTCTCGTCGCGATGATGTATTTTTTGTCGTTTGACGATTTACCATTTGCAAAATATTTTAATTTTTAAAAAGAGGTGAAAAGTGAGTTTTTTTTAATTTAATAAAAAAATGAAAGACTATGATTGATTAATTGAATCTTTAATAAATATTGAATCTACATTCATCTATCTCTATCTTCTAATTAGTTATCTTCATATTCATCATTTTAATGTACATGTGATAATTTTCAACATCATATTGACTTTTGTAAACCCTTAAATCATTTGCCATGGGTAATCAGTTGTGTGATTGATCAGCTCTATAAAACTTGTTATCAGACCTCGTTAACGCATGAGAGTTTAATTTAAATCTTACCTAATGTATTTTAACATGTCACAATATATTATTAATTTTAATTATTTAATTATATTATCGAATTTTAATTATTAATTTTAACATAAGTCATAATATATTATCGAATTTTAATAATATAATTACTTAATTAGTTGAGGTTGTTAAATCTATATCTATACTACATATAAAATATTTTAGATCCTCTTTCTTCATTAAATGTAATTTTTTAAGTAATACAAAATGTTATGTATGACGTACAACATTTTACGCAAAAAAATAAAAATCTACTAAACATCTATTTCTTTATTTAATGCAAACAATTAAGTAATACAAGGATTAATGCACATTATACAATCTATACTACTTATAAAACAAAAACATCAATCTCTCTTTTAATGTACAAATTTTTTTAAGTAATACAACTTATTAAGCTTAGGGTACAATCCTTAAATGCAACTTGATTTTAAGTAACACATATCATAAAGCTTATGATACAATCTTAGATGCCAAAATTTATATAGTTTTAAAGTCCAACAAATATTTAATGTTAAATATACAATATTTAATGCATCAAGCACACATAAATAGTGTATATATTAATGCTTATTATTAAAATACACATCAAATCCAAAGTACAATAATATAATACTGGTTACAAACTAAACAATCTATAATCATAATACCAGAAACCTTTCTTCTAAGCATTTGTCAAACCCGCACAGTGTCTTAGCTTTTTTATACAACGAACGTGGAAATTGATCATTCGATCACAATTAATTAACATTAAACATCTTATGTTTAAGAACAATTTTTTATAATTACAATCATTATATGACAATGACTCGAAAAACATTTACGATACATTTCCCCGTTTTGTTTATTAAATTTTGGAAACGCAAAATATAAAAAAAAGGTGTATTAAACGGAAACGAAAAATGTGAATGTCACGTGTATTTAAAACAAAGTTTTGGAGAATCAAACATACTTCAAAACGCGATATTTGTATGCATAATACAAAACGCCACACCTCACTTTACTTGTTTGCCTACGACAACCCTTTGGTACAGCAACGCTCTCAGTATTATATATGAAAAAAGTTGACTACATAATCTCACACATAAAGTTATTCAGCATAAAAAATCTAGCTTATTAAATCTACTGTAACGAAAAATGATGATCCAGAAAAATTATTCGTCAGAAATCCAGATGCATGGTACCCGCGCCCCAGTCCCCTCCCAGTCTGTCACGCCCGAGCGCCGCATACAACGCGCGAGTACCCTGCTTGTAAGATTTATCTATAATTTTACGTAAAATATTTTATACTTGTAGAGTTATAATACTTGTGTGCGCGCGAGTTTCTATATAAAAATTTCATTATGTATTAATATAGATTAATATTTTGTATATATTTTTGTTGGGCGAATAATTTGAGACTTACTTATTGGCATGATATTAATATGACGTTTCTTTAAATTTAACTATTATATCATGTTTTTGAATATTACGCAAGTTTAATAGCACATAATGACCCTTGAACAATTGCTTTTCCCGATATCCTTATTTAAACTTTAAAGAAGAACTATATTTGTCGTTGCTATACGTACAATCTCGTGTATTTATTTTCATCTCATAGTAACTCGTGGGTTGTAGCCTTCAATTGAAATTTATATTATTGAAAATAAAGACTTTAGCTGTATTTAATTCTAAAACCGTGTATGCGTGGGTTAAGCTTATAAATACGAATAACATTAGTCTTTTTTGAACGTGGATAATAAAAACAATTTGACCGAATATCCTTACATAATCTCATAAAAATGAATAGAATGAGTCATTCGTATATGTATAATCTCGTGTATTCATTTAGTAGATGATTAGTTGATAAATTAGAGTCTGGAACTTCTAGAATTCAAGAAACGCGTGAAAAGCTTCATCAGAACTCACAAGTATCTAAAAGAACATCAAAACAAGTGAAGATCTTTATAAGACCCTAATGATTTATCCTTAGGGGAAGAATGTTAGCTTATGAAGTGTAAGTCATTTTATAGGTCTTTATATGTAACCATTTAATAGTGTTAAGGTTTTGATGTAAGTTTTATGTTAAAGTCTTGTTAGACTTAATGTCTCATGGCTAACGCGTACGGGCGAGAACACATTTAATTGATAAGACGTCATGAGTCTCGATTGAAAGGGAATAATAAATACCGCACAGACCTCATTTGTGAGGTGATTGCTTGAGTTTTTCTCATTCAATAAACATTTCATTTACTCCTCATCACCACGCTCTCTTATCTCTCCTATAATTGATAAATGTATTCGTGGTGTTTTAAAGACACTGCACTCCTATCTACTGGAATGCTAGATAACAAGGGTATAATGTGTGAAAACACATATCCATTTTATATCAAAAAGGCCTAAAAATACCAAATTAGCTTAAATGCTTGAATACAGCTTGTTTTGTCTTTATGGATTGTGTAAGGGGGGGTGAGAGGATATTGCAAAAAAATCTTAAGAAAACGGTTAAAACCGGAAAACACGAACACGGGAATGGAAGAGCACGCAAAGAGCCGGGAGAAAGCTATCAAAAGTCAAGAATGGTCAACTCACAAAAAGACAAAACCCTAAAAATTCCTAAAATACCCAAAATACCCTTCCATGTTAAACCATTAACAAAACAATCCCTAAAAGAATTACACCGTTAGTCCTTGTGACTAACGGTCGTTATGCCCCCCCCTTGTTAAGTACCAATCAAGTGATAACCAATTTTACCCGCCAAACCATTGTTACTATTCACCTTCTCCCCCACTCTACTCCCCTGCACCCTCGTCCGTACGAAATCACTTCCCATCACCTCACTTGTCAACATCAAATAGCCACGCTAGCGATCCGTACCCTTACATATCATTATCCAAGGGCCAAGATCAAAAGATAGAGGGAATTAAGAAAAGGAGCGGTTGAGATCATTGCTTAAGGGCTAAATCCTTCATTCCTCTCACCAAACTAGTCACATCTACCACAAGGACGCTCCTCTCTCACTATGGCTTATAAATAGAATGAGCTTCATCATAGTTGTAGTGGGGTAGTTAGTTTAGTATAGTAATTTTAGCTTATTTACTTTAAATGTCAATTTAATTCTTGTTAAATTTACTTTTTAACCATTGTTAATCTTTAATCATTTAATAAAAGTCAGCCTTTCATTTCATTCGTGTTTAATTTCAAAGTTTCATTTTATATGTTTTAGTTAAATAAGCTCTTAATAAGCTCTAATTTCTTAATAAAGCAACTTTGCTTTAGTTTAAGCTCAAAAGCTTAACAAAGCTTTTGGCCTGTTAACTCACTCTAAATTACCAATGAACTAATTTGGATATAAGCTTATATAGAAGAGCTTATGGACTTACTATCCTTATTCCAAATAAGCCAGAGCTTAGATAAGCTCATTTTGAGCATCTGGGTCCTTGTTTAAGGCAAAGGACAAATGTACTCTTCTCTTTTTCAATTTCCAAGCTTAATTACTGTTTTAGCTTAATTTACTGCTTATTTGCTTAATTCTGCTTAAATCTAGCTTATTATTGCTTATCTTAGCTTCATTGTACTTATTATGCTTAATTTATGCTTATTTAGTTTTAAGATTAGCTTGAAATCTCATTTTAGTTAATTTCTTCATAAACTAATAAAAACAAAAAAAATATAGTAGTTTAGCTTATTTTTGCTTATTAGAGCTTATTAACTGTTTGATTTTGCTTATTTGACCTTAATTAGCTTAGTTATAAATCTGTTTTAGCTTATCTCAGCTTAATAAGGTTAGTTTTAGTTTTAAGTTGAAAATTTAAATTAAAGGATGTGTTGGCATTAGGCTGTTTTTAGCTTAGAATAAGCTCAATAAGCTCAAATGGTGGTTAGGTTAGTTTAGCCTAGATAACTAAGTTAAGGTCTTACTTAGCTTTTTTTTACAGCGTTATAATAGGCCTGTAAATTAGTTATTTCTCTTTTTATCAAAGTTTTTCTAATAGCTTAAGTTTGCATCAATCTTTTTCAAATAGCTTTCTTAGTCCTTTAATAAGCCTTCAAAATATGTTTAAAAAGTTGTTTTAAGTAGAGTCTTAGGTCTAGTTTTAGGTTTAGCAAAAGTTAATTAGCTTAAGATTCAATTTGGTGGCTTATTTTTAAGCCATAAAGTTAGTCAGTAGGTTTGCACTAACTCAGCATAACCGAGTTAGTCTTATTAACTTTTTGATCAATAAGCTCACTTCCCCATAGTTTTTCTTGTTTCAATCTTTCTTTTATTCTTAATCCATATTTAGAATAGCTTAATAAATGGATGTTTGCTTAGTGCTTATTTTCTTAGTTAGTACAGTAATGTTTTAAGTTTTTAGGAAAAATAAGTTTACTGTCTTAATAAGCTGTTAATAGCTTATTCTTTAAGTTTCATTAAAAATTTCTTTTATTAAAGTTGATAAGCACCAGCTTATCAACAACTTTGTTTTTATAAGTTTTTGAAAATAAAAAAAAGGAAAATGGAAGTCCCCGACCTCAACACTCTCAACCTTTATAACACACACACTACCACTGCGCCCTTGGGTCTTTTTTATTAGACTCTTGCACTATTTAATGTTTATACTCATTTAGACCCAATAAGCCTAATAAGCTGTTATAGCTTATTTCATGGCTTATTTGATAAGCTGTGCTTATAAGTTTATTTTTCCTAGGTTTCAATTAGTATAAGCTATTTTTTGTAATTTTTCTAGAATTTTTATAGTTTGTTTAGTATTTTTAAACATTTATTTTCATTAAAAACTTTAAAAAATCATAAAAAAAGAAAAAAATCAAAAAAAATATATAAATCTTTTTTAGAAAATTTTCTTTTATCATAAAGTTCATAGGAAAATTAGTTTTGCTTTCGTAGGGTCTAATTTGCAAAATTTCGTTTTTTAAAGAACGGGATTCGTTCCCGTTCTCGTTTTTCGTGTTTTAACGCTCATTTTAACTCCGTTTTTTGATCTAAGTTTGTCTTAAACTCATTACTTTTAGTCAAATGGAGTTCCATTTAAAAAGAAAATTTAAGTTAGGTTTAATTTTAGCAATTAGATTTTTGACTTCCGTTAGGGTCCGTTTTTGCGTTTTAGTTTAAATTTTTGGTGACTCCCGTTATTTGTCTTTATGCTTAATTGTTAGAATTTGTTAATTTTAATTTTTAAAAGTAGATAATCAAATCAATCTTTTGTTTCCAATTCAAATCATTGTCCGAACATCAAACGTGGTTTCAATTTCACAAGTCGTTGGGGGATAACGACCCGGGAATCATACTTCCCGGTTTATATACGTATTATATTATATATTTTTGTGTTTAAATTGCATTTAATCTTTGTCCTCAAGGATTATTTGTAAATTTCTATAATACTTTGATATATTATATATACGTAAAATTGCTTCAATCAATTTTTGGCGCCGTTGCCGGGGATTTGTGATTAAGATTCTCTCGTTTGAAGTTTGTTGATCGTGATTTGAAGACCCTTTCGTTTTTGAAAATTTTGTTTTGTTTAAAAAATAAAAAATTTTAAAAATAAAAAGTAAAAAATATTTTTCTTTTCTTTTAGTATAATTATCATATATAAAAAATATAAAAAGAAAAAAAAAATCAAAAATATAAAAAATTGTCCATAATAAAAAAATAAAATAAACAAAGTTGGTAAAAGAACACCAATAAATAATACCTTCAATTGAGGTATTATCCATTAGTAAGTTCCCAACTTGAATCAAAGATTTAAAAACTTACCATTTGTGTCATTTACGAAATACGGCTCACCTTAAAAAGTAAAATTTTTAAGAGCTACCGTGAAGTAAATTTGATAATTTGGTTTAAGTTGTCTTCTCGTTATCCGTTAAAATAGTTTGTTTAAAAAATAAAAATAAAAACAAAAAAAATAATTAAAAAAATAAAAAATAAAAAAAAATAGTTTAAATTTTCTTTTTCTACTTTGTGCATGCGCACTCGTTCTCAAACCCGCAACCGTAACCATCAACAACAAGCCCAACCGGCTGTTGTTCAACCATTTCATTTAGAAGAACCTTTTGTTAATCCTCCCATAGTTCCGATGGCTGATAACCGGACTATGCACAATCTGCTCACCAACCCACCGAGGGGTACAGGGATGCAATTGTAATTCCTGAAATCAATGCTAATTTTGAGTTGAAGCATGGTTTGATCAATCTTGTTCAAAACAAACAGTTTTTCGGACATGATAAAGAGGATCCACTTGCTCACATCCGTCATTTCAATAAAATCACTTCAACAATGAGATTCCCGGATATCTCGAGCACGTCAATTAAGCTTATGTTTTTTCCATTTTCTCTTAAAGGTTCAACCCGGATTTGGCTAGAAAAAGAACCTCCTCGGTCAATTTTGACATGGGATGATCTTGTTTCAAAATTCATTAATCAATTCTTTCCTCCTTAAAAAACGATAAATCTTCAGAACGAAATCACGAGATTTCAACAAAGATTTGACGAATCGTTTTATGAGGCTTGGGATCCATTTAATGACCTTCTTCGAGCATACCCACATCACGAATTTTTTGAATTACATCAATTAGATACGTTTTACAATGCTTTGAATGCTAATGATCAAGATTCGTTAAATTCTGCTGCGGGTGGAAACTTTTTGGATAAGATGCCTCGTGAATGCTTGAGAATTATCGAGAGTAAATCCAAGGTTCGTAATTCACGAAACAAGGCAGTCGTTGCCAAAGTGAGTTCGAATTCATCTACTCCCGGAATTTCACCAGATGTTGCTGCTCTTACAACCGAAGTTTCTGAACTTAAGAATATGATGAAGACTATGCTTATCGACAAACAAAAAGCCCAAGCTCCCGCACCCGTAAAAGCGGTCGAGCAGAGTTGTGTAACTTGTGGAGGTGCTCATTCTTATAGAAATTGTCCAGCCACCGATGGCAATGTTTATCGAGACAACATTCAAGAGTACGTTTCACAAGCTGCTGCAGCCAATTTTAATCAAGGAAATACCAATTCTAGACCTCCGATGGTTGCAAACCAAATCCGACCTCCTGGTTTTCCTCCGATTCAAAACAATCAAAACCGTTTCAATCAGAATCAAGGAAATAATTTCAACCAAAATCGAGGAACCAATTTCAATCAAAACCGTGGAAATAACTTTTACCAAGGACAAGTGTATCAACCTCTGACTAGTCAACCACCAGTTTACCAAGCTCAACCTTATCAAGCTCCTGCTCCGCAAATGCAAGGTGTTTCAAAGACCGATTTTGAGAATTATGTCAAGGCTAATGATGTTATATTAAGGAATATGCAAAATCAAGGCCAAGGTTTACAAAACCAGATGACAAATTTAACGGAAATGCTTTCTAAGTTCGTAAATTCCAATACCGCTTCGTCTTCGAGTTCAAGTTCTCTTCCAAGTAACACGGTTACTAACCCGAAGGAAGACTTAAAGGGTATTACTACTAGAAGCGGGGTTGCTTATCAAGGACCTACGATTCCTATTACTTCTTCTCCTAGAGTAGTGGAACGTAGAACCGAGGTGACAAAGGACATGGTTTTTCCTACTAATAACGGAATTACCGAAGACGTCCAACCTCCGGTTGTCCCAGTTGAAAACCAAAATCCAGTTTCTGAGCCAGTTGTTGCTCCAGTTAGTGCGCCGATGCCTAACCAGAAACCGTCGATTCCTTATCCTTCAAGGCGAAATGATGAGAAGCACCGTGAAAATGATAACGAACAAAAAGAGAAATTCTACAAAATCTTTAAAGATATGAGTTTCGAAATTAGTTTCATGGATGCTTTGACTCTAATGCCCAAATTTGCTTCAACTCTTAAAGCCTTAATCGAAAATAAAGAAAAGCTTAGTGAGATGGCTAGAACCCCTTTGAACGAACATTGCTCGGCGGTCATACTTAACAAGTTACCCGAAAAACTTGGTGACCCTGGCAGATTCCTTATTCCATGTAAATTTCCCGGAATGGATGAGTGCTTAGCCTTGGCCGATCTTGGCGCAAGCATAAATCTCATGCCATTTTCCGTATGGAAAAAGCTTAACCTTCCAAACCTAACTCTGACGTGCATGACACTAGAACTAGCCAACCGTTCGATCTCACGACCGATCGGTATTGCTAAAGATGTCAACGTTAAAGTTGGTGTATTCCAGTTTCCAGCCGACTTCGTGGTCGTAGATTTTGAACCAGACCCTCGAGTACCTTTAATTCTCAGGAGGTGTTTTCTTAAGACCAGTCGTGCTTTGATAGACGTGTACGAAGGTGAATTAACCCTTCGAGTAGACAATGAGGCCATTACTTACAATCTTGATCAAACTTCGAGATACTCGGTTAATTATAATGATATGACGGCGAATCGAATCGACGTTGTTGAATTAGCTTGTGAGGAGTATTCTCAGGAAGTTCTAGGATTTTCAGACATGATCGCCAGTGGCAATCCCACTCCCGGATATGACCCGATAGTTTCAAATTCTTCTCCGACTCTCACTCCTTTCGAGGATAGTGATTTTCTACTTCTAGAAGAAGCTGATGCTTTTCTTGCTCTAGCCGACGATCCAACTTCACCGAAAGTTGATGAATCCTATTATGACCCAGAAGGGGACATTCTTATTCTCGAAGCACTCCTTAATAGTGATCCTTCACCTCCTCCGAACCAAGGAAATTATTTGCCAGAAATCAGAAAGGAACTTAAACTGTGTGAAGCTAAAACTGTCAAATCTTCAATTGATGAACCTCCCGAGGTTGAACTTAAGGATTTACCACCTCATCTCGAATATGCATTTTTGGAAGACAACAAAAAGTTGCCGGTCATAATTGCCAAAGATTTGAGTGTCGATGAAAAGACCGCTCTCATAAAGGTTTTAAAGTCCCGAAAGCAAGCCATCGCTTGGAAACTCTCCGACATAATGTAACATTTCTCAATTTCAGGTCATTTTACGACGCCTATTATTCGTCATTATTTATTTTGGTCCCACACGCGCTTACTTTTGATATTTACTTTTAAGTTAAATCGCGTAGACTAGAAATAATCAATTGAGGTGAACGGCCATCAAATAAATTAAGGTATGCATCAACCAAGTAATATATAATTATTAAGAAGATAATTATGTACTTTGCGTATTTTATTTTTATTGGTCACGTAAAAGGCTTACGTTTCGCAATACAAATACGTTTGGACACACCCCGGAAATACCCAGACTTGCCAAGAATCAAACCAATACCCACTTTTATAACCTTAACACAAAATTTAATCAATTGTTATGTCAAATGCTACTAGGGGCCAATTACACACACTCACACACTCCTAAGAAATCCTTAAAATCTCTTAATGATCTTTACAAGTACATGTACATCTTAATTCTCATTAATGCTTGTCCTAATTGTTCCCACTAAGCCATTACACAATGGGCAAAGACCATTTGGCCACCCTTTTGCCCTTTTGGTTTTGGCAACATGCATGTATATACCTAAATCCCTAAGACTTTCATAATCTTGCTAAATCTTGTACATCATGCAAGTAATTAAGGATTATACTTAGTGGTTTAGCCAAAACAATGGGAAACTAACTAGAAACCATAAAACCATGCACCTTAGAATCGATTTTGGTTTGTTTAAAGAACTAGGAAAGTTAACGAGTTCTTTGCCTATAAATACACACTCATATCTTACCATTAGACACTCTTACAACATACACACACTCAAACAAGAAAACACATAATTGTGTCTAGTGTCCGAGTCACCAAACGCAAGCAAACACTCTCCTTGATTTCATTCGAACCCACAAATGTTTCCTAGTTATTATACAAGTCCATAAAGAGTTACACGAGCCAGGTCTTGGGCGTTAAGCTTGGAGCTTAGGGTTAATTATTGGTCGTGTAGAATGCATTCGGGGTGCCATACTTCTCATTCCAACTCATAACCAAGTCGCTAAGACCTTTGTAAGTCATGTTCAAACCTATAGCAATCGTATTATGCGTGTTCTTTTTTATGTTAACTAGTTACATGTCACGTATGTATATGAGTGGAGCACTAGCTTAAAAACACGCATAATAAGTGCCAAAAATGGACGTGTTATACGCAATGTGATTGCGTATAACAACTTGTGTGGTGATAAAACATAGATAAACGCATAACACGAGGATTTATAACGAGCAAAACATTAAACCTTTCGTTATAAAAAGAACTTGGACCCCAACGCAAATAATAACCTTTATACGTAAATTTATACGACATCATACGTAAACTTTTAACATGAGCGATGGACTATGGCTTAGGAATGCATATGGGTCGTTGGGAATCCCTTGCATGAAAAACCCGACGTGGGTATACGTAAAACACGTGGATTTTTCGTCACTTGGACTTATCGAACCCTATGTAGGTTTGCCAAGAGACTAATGGGCCAAGTGTTCACTCGTGTAAACCAAAACGAGTCCATATACGGGCCCAACCGGCCCAACTATGGAGCCACAGCTAAAAAATAAGCTCATTCGAGCTTATTGATTGACCTAGAAATCTAGTGAACTCATATCGCGATATACATGCTCAAGCAAAGCCCCTATTGGGCCTTTAGTCGCGTCCAAAGCCAAACGGGCCTAATGGCCCATGTTCGAACCCAACAGACCTCACACGGCGAAGCCTCAACTTATAAATAAGCTCTACGAGCGTATTTAGAAGCCTATAGCGCTTATTTAATTCAAATGGGCCTTGCCATATTGTGTGAAACCCAACCCAACTCTTGATGGGCCTACTAGCCCACTAACGAACCCAACAAAAGCCATAAGCTCTCAATAAGCTTAAACAGCTTATTGGTAAACCCATGTAAGCTAAATGGGCTTAATAGACCTAGGTAAAGCCAATTGACCCTAATGGGCCAAGTCAAACCATTTAAAAACCAAACGGACCTCTAACGGGCTTACTAGCCCATTAACGAGCCTTCACTCGAACAATAAGCTCACAATAAGCTTAGAACAACTTATTGGAGGACCTATATGAGCTTAATGGACTTAGTGGACCTAAATATAATTAACGGGCCTTAATGGACCTAACCGAAGGCTTTAAAAGCCATTCGGGCCTTAAATGGGCCCAACAGCCCACTTTCGAGAGCTTATTGCTTATTGGGATAAGCCGAACCTAAAACAAACCCGAAAGTGCTTAATAAATCTAATAAATAAGCTAAAATGATACGGGGACCTTTTAAATATATTTCGGGTTGAGTTATTGGGCTCACAAGCCCAATAAGCTCGAAATAAGCTCCCCGAGCCTATTTTTCAGCTTAACAAACTCAAATAAGCTTATTAAGACCTTTTGTGCTTTTTAAAACTTAATTGGACCCTTAGAACACTTAACGGACTTTAATGGGCCCAATAAGGCCCATTAAGCCAAAATAAGCTCGTTAGAGCTTATTTATAAGCTATGGCAGCTTATATGGTTTATTTTGACATAATTAAACATAATGCCACTTGTTGGGATTTAATAGGAATGAAAATGCAATTTTTACAAGGTCGGAGGACTAAAAGTGTAAATTTACAAACTATAGGGTCAAAACTGTAAATTGCTAAAGTTAACAAGCCCAGGGACTGTTTCTGTCAATTCTGGAAACTTAGGGGCTGTTTCAAACTTATAAGGACCTAAAATGTAACCTTGTAAAGTTTAGGGACTAAAAGTGTAATTAATGAAACGTGGGGGTTTAAAATGTAAATAAAGTATATTTATAAACCCAGGGGCTGTTTTGTATTTATAAGAAACTCAAGGGTGTTTTATAAACAAAAGTGATTGTTGTGAACGCTTAACGAATCGGGCAAGTTATATAATTATCGTATAATATAACAAGATTAAACCACGACTTAATAAATATAGATATTTATTAATAAACGTTTACACGTACACCACCACGCAAGTGATAACAGTATATATATAAACTAGCAATTTATTATAGTTTATACATTGAGTCTTTAGCCTAAATTGTAAACTAAGACTGGTCGTATTTACTTAGGTGTTTGACGGTGATTCATACTTGGATATCCATTATCACTTCCAGAGGACTATTTACTCAGGTGAGTTCATAGCCTCATGTTTTACAATTATTTAAATGATTTACATCCTTGGGGTGAGAACATGCTTTGTTTTACAAATTGGACGCAAGTGTACATTTTATACAAGGATTACGTGTTTGCCTAAGTAGCGATAACCCACTGAGCCCTTATCATGAACTGTCAATTACTAGATTGTGAGCGCGAATGTTATAGGTAGATATATTTGGGATTGACAATCCCCGTTCGAGTGATTAGCTATCACCGGGAACGAACGTATACCATGTCAGAATTGGGATGTTTCGGGTTAGAACATCATTCACGGGCATACATTGGCAATATATTGCATTCACACGTGTCGAGCTTCAATGTCATGAGCTTAGAAAAACGTAATTAATTTTTATGATGTTTGCATGTGTTGCTTAAATCATACACTTGGAAATCTTACGGTCCTGTTATTGTTTTACATAAACCTATGAATTCACCAACTTTATGTTGACGTTTTAAGCATGTTTTTCAGGTCAATAAGGCACGAGGTGCGATGATACATTGGAAGTCAATAATTAAAGAGTCAACACTTAAGATTTGGGGTCTTTTTACAATATGAGGACAATTGTTATAAACTGGAATCTTTATTTATATTGTTGAACAATTGAAGCCATGTGCTTATGTAACAAACAAGTATTTTGTTAATCCAATGTATCTTTTTCAAACGACACGTTTAGTAGTCGTTCTCAGAATCTTGTGCTATTGATCCATAAATGTAACACCCTCGGATATTCAACATTCCGCTATGTACTCAGATTTAAGGGTGTTACAGATTGATATCAGAGCCAAGGTTATAGAGAACCAGGTCAAAAGTTTTGTCTAAACTATAACCATTTTCAAACACTGTTTTCACAAAGGGGATTTGCGAGGGACATACATGCATTACTTGTTTACATCTAGCACATATATGCTTACATGACATGCATTGCTTTAGCATTAGTAGGGTACTAAGTGCTTACATGATTGATATACGTGTATATAAATGATATTACGTATATTACTATAAGATCTTTATTATTAAAGCTTACAGACATATCATATCAATCCTTTCTATAAGTAATACTTATATAAGTTATTTTGCTTTTTGCAGTAATCATTTCTTCTGCGACATTTGCTGTTACCTACACTTCCGTCTACACCGACTCTGAGCCCGACAAAGCCTTCTGGGTAGCTGATGATGAGGAGGTATCTAAGGGAGGCATTCTACGGGTCATCATATTAGGATACGACGAACTCCTGATACAGCCAGTAGCCCTACCATCACCAGATTACATATCAGGCCCAGAGGACCCACAGACACCGCCAGTTCCTCAGGACGAGGATGAGCATGAGTTTCCGGCTAAGGAGCAGCCATTTCCTCTTGTTGATTCACCTACTGCTGAGTCACCCGGACATGTTACTGAGTTGGATCTCGAGGAGGATCCAGAGGAGTACGAGGATGATGAGACAGAGGATGGTCCAGTTGACTATCCTATGGACGGTGGAGATGATGATGACGGTGACTCATCTAGGGATGACACTGATGGTGAGGATGAGGATGAGGAGGAAGAGGAGGAGGAGGAGCACTTAGCTCTGGCCGACTCTACTACTATTATACCTGTTGATGAGCCTATTTTCCCACCTGAGGGAACAGAGCCTGTCATACCACCACCCTCCACTAACATTACTATTAGGGCTAGGATTATCGTCCGGCCCCAGACTT
>BQNB010042079.1:6753-46358 GCA_026074375.1 Tanacetum coccineum | reverse complement strand
TCGTTCAAGTTTGTCATAGTCAACTGTACGATCATTAAAGTCCTTGAACCTCTCAAACTCAGTCTGTTTATTTTGAAGTGCAACTAAGCAACTAGAGTCAATGTTGCATTTTATTTCTTTAATTGCTTTTGAATCTTTTTATTTTCATCGACATCAAGCTTTAAATTAGCAATTAAATTAGCAAGTGAAACACGCTCATCATCACATTCTACATCATTTTGGTCATCCTGAATATCATTATCACACATATCCGGTGAGTCAGGAGTGACATTACTATCATCCGTTTCCACTGCACATGTGTTACTAATGGATTCAGATTGGTCAAAATGTTGTATGTCATTGGCAAACACATTATTGTCAGTATCGTATTGTACCTGTTCTAATGGCTCAGAATCAGTTCCTGAGTCTGCATTAGGAACCTCCTGGATCTTTGCCATGTAGCTGTAATGTGCTTCCAACTCTTGTTCATCAATCTCTTCATCCGTGTCTGCTAGCCAGTCAGATTGCTCTGCTTGAAGTTGAACACCTTTCTCAGCTTGTTTACACAGCAACATCTTTTCCTTGTGATACGTGGAGTCTTTAACCCGTTTTGGCTTTCTGCATTCCTTAGCATAATGACCAAATTCCTTGCAGTTAAAACACTGTATCCCAGACTGTTGCACTACTGGACCACCTACAGTTTCCCTAGCCCCAACAACATTCACTGCCCTCTGATTCCCAAACTGTCCAGTCTGATTGTCATTCTTGTACCTTGGATTAGTATCCACATTCTTGTTTCTGGTGTTTGAGGAAGTTCTGAGGTTGTTGTTGGTAGGTTTGTAGAGTTTCTTGAAGTTAATTTGTCATGAGAGCCAAATTCTTCTGCATATCTTTGTCCTTCTGAGCTTGTTCAGGATCACTGTCTTCTTCAGAAGCTGACTCAGATGGAGGTGTGATTGGTTTGGCTATCTCTTTGCCTTTGTATCTTGTAGCTGCATGAGATCTGGTTGGAAGTGAAGCTTTGGATGTTGGTGCATATGATTTGTGATGTTTTGGTGTTTGATAATAAGGATCTTGCATTGTTTGAGCAGTAGCAACAAGTGCTAATAGGTTAGCATTCTTGGCCATTCTTTCAGCACGGAGTTCATTAACTTCCTTTTGGTATTGTTTCAGAATGTCAAAGAGCTTATGATATGAAACTTCATCCAACTTGTGTTGTTGCTTCACAATCGTGACAAATCTTGACCATTCTGGTTGAAGTTGTTGAAGAAATTGAACATTGACTTGCATGTTTTTTGCAACTGTCAGATTGTTTAATGATCATTTCATTCATCTTTTGTAGAATCTTGTGTAGTAAGAACTCAATTGTCTACTCCATCGTGAGAGGTGAATTGACCAAACTCCCAAAAATTAGTTTGTCTGTGACATCTTGAATATTGAGTGATTCACCTTGTTGTAACCTCACGAGGCTTCCCTCTTTTTGAGCTGTCTGACATTGCATAAACAGTTGATTGGATTTCATCTCGCAATTCCAGTCAATATCAAATGAATCGCTTCTTTTTCAGATTCATAATGAGCTTTGTTCTCAGGAGTCATATTCAGAACTGTCTCGACTGATGTTTTTGTAGGAACTTCCGGAGAATCCTCTGTTGCCAGAACAGCTGGTGTAGTGACCATTGTTGGAGTATAAGGACCTGTGAGAATGCACTTTCGTAAGGCATCACCATTTGGTCTTGTATCAATGTATCGTAAGAACCATGATCGCCATTGTGCATAATAGTCTGTTGCAAGCCATTGTGGACGATCCCTTGAACCAACTGGCCATTATGTTGTTATGCATTTGCTGTCGGTTGTGGGAAGTTGCAATTGGTCGGTCATGATGGATGATTGAAGAATTATGAAGTGAGAAGGATTTGTAGGATCTTAAGCAGGTAAAGTGATTGTTGTTGTGGATTGAGTACAATTAATGTTCACGGGATTTTACAATTCTTGGATTTAAACCGAGAGAAGAATCGTATCTTTCACGGGATTTTACAAAATCAAGAAAAAAACCGTAAAACAAAAAAAATGACTAGTTCGGTTTGTGAAGAAAAAAAAACTAGTTCGGTTCTTATGTAAATCACCTAGTTCGGTTCAATGCTTGTTCGGTTCGTTGGTTCGGTTGTGTAGTTCGGTTCTAAAAGAAATCAACTAGTTCGGTCCTTTAGTTCGGTCCACAAGAGATTTCACTAGTTCGGTTCTCTTGTTCGGTCCACAAGTGATTTCACTAGTTCGATTGTCCTTGTTCGATCCAAACACACACCACTCGTTCGGTCCTCGAAGGATGAGACTCGTTCGATCCTCGAAGAAAAATCTAGTTCGGTCCAAACAGAAACTACTCGATCGGTCCTCGAAGGATGAGACTCGTTCGATCCTCAAAGGAAAGTCTAGTTCGGTCCAAGCTAACAAGCCCTCGTTCGGTCCAAACTAAAGTTACTCGATCGGTCCTCAAAGGAAAGACTAGTTCGGTCCAAACTGAAAAACCCTCGTTCGGTCCTTGAAGTGAGATCTAGTTCGGTCCTTGAAGCACGCCTTCTAGTTCGGTTCTATTGGTTGTCACTCGTTCGATTGAGGCACCAACAACACGATCTTTTCGTCCTTGCGTTTTTCTTAGCCACGCACGAAATAACCACGACTAAAAGCTTATAAGCCAAGAAACCAAATCGAACCACTTTGCCTTATTAAAAAACGAAACCACATAAAAATTACAAACAGATATTCAACAACGAAAACTAACAAAAACTAAACCCACCCGTGGCGAATGATACCAAATGTCGGAACCCAAAATCACTTTCACTTCATTATGATAAACAAGAAAAATAAGATGAGATAAAATATGGAAGAAATTTAGAGAGAAGTTAGAGAGAGAAAGGTAGAGAGAAAAAAGAGTTGGTTGAATTCTTACAAATGAAAAAAATAACAAATGAGAATCAACAAGAATCAACACCATTTTCTATAGTGGAAAATGGTATATATACCCTACACAACTACATGGGGCGTGTGGGCTTTTACTTGGGCCGGGCTCGGGATTGACTTGGGCTTTAGCCCGATACACATACAATATTAGCTTACATTTACGAGCCCGTTTACCCATCTAGCCTATTACAACGTATAATTATTTAATGACTGAGACCTAATATAGTTATGAACGAACTTCCATTGTTCGACTCATTATTTTGAGGCTAACAGTATGCCATCTACAGTTTAATAAAGACAATCAGTGATGCAATCATATTATCGTAATAGCTACTAGACCCTATCATTTAACATATCATGCATTTGGCCACCCCAAGCACTATTATGAACCACACCAACAAGCATTATATCACTTGTACAGAAACTATACCTATTAATATAACGAATCGTGATAAATGTCAAATAGGGCTTTGATCACACCACGAGTCAAACCAAACACAAATATAGTTACCATCACCGATTTCGGTTCTAAATAAATGAACTTATGACATAAATAATAGCTAGTAACTTTCTCCACCCCAACTCATATTCGCATGAGGAGGAACATCCCTAAAGTTTCTCCTCTCAAGCTTATAAGCATGAATCCATTATTACCCACAAAGACTCTTTATGAGTTAAAGTACTCGAAATATACGTATTCATTAAAGCAACATGCAAATCATAAAGTTTACAAATACCTTGATCACCCTCAGCTTTTGGAATGCAAAGAGATTCCCACGAAACCTTGGTTGTACATTTCTTCATTTTAGATTGACACTACAGGAAACCTCTCATCAATTGTTCCAAGTCATGAATTATTCGACTAGGGAGAATAAAAACAAACGACCAATAAATGTTCATTGAAGAAAGGAAAAGCATAACAAGTTAAAGACGTACCGCAAAGGACAAATACTTGTTCTTTCAACCTGCTATGTGATTTTGAACCTTCTCAATAAGAACCTTACAATCTCTATATAATAACCTTGAAAGGGACACCAAAATATTTAACATGCAGATTACCTTCTTAAGAAAATGATGAAAGATGCCTTTGTGTGTAAACCATAAAGACGAAATCTAAAATTAACTATATAAAACTAAACTAAAATTAGTTGGTGGAAACTAAAAAGGTTTCAATGGTGACAAATAAATAAATGACACTCACTTAAATGCCGTGAAACTAATGTAAAAGTGAGAATTAGAGCGCAAGGTATCCTTACGCCACCCCCTCCCAACCCTTTTGGCGCGACCATAACTACGACCCCTCACCGACACTGACACCAAAGGTCTTGCGTTATGGCTTGCACCATTGTCATGGCGTACGGTCGTATGCTATAATAGGAGTGAACACTTTTTTTGTTTTTCGATTAAATATCATGTTTTGTTTGTGCGCGTGCACGCGTGGTTTGCAAAATAAGGAAGAAGGCGTTTTTTTTAAATTTAAATTTTAGAAACTGGTAATTTGTCACTATAATTCTTTAATTGTTAAAAGTTTGTATTGTTAGGACTAAAACTCTAAAAGAAAATGCAAATTTAAAACAAGTTATATGTAAAAACTTAATTCTTTATGTAATGTAATTTTAAGTAACCTTTTTGGGCTATCGTTTTCGGGCCGTATCAAAACGGCGTCGTTTAGAAAAATGAGAGTATTTATAATTAGTTAGTTTAAAAAAGCGAACAAGAAAATAAGAATAGTGAGTTAACTTATTTTTTTCTTGAGCCATGAAAAAAATTATATTTAGTATCCAAGTAAAAGTTATGTGAAAATATAAAAGTTAACATGACATTAAAATAAGAAAAAATGCTACATCCACAAAATATTTACAAAGAATCTTTTATAAAATAACTTGTCACTGATGAAAATCATTATAATCAATTATTTTTCTTATTTTTATATTCTCATTTTTCAATAAATGTATAATACATTATTTTATGAAAATTCTTTTGTACAAATTTTAATGGATATAGCACATACCTCTTGAAATAATGTCATCACTTGAGTCACGACCCCTACTACTTTTAGGCATATACTTCATGTACGGACAAAGCCATAAGAGATATTGATATGTGCATTTAAAAAATTATACTCCGTAGTAAATATACATTTAGCATGATGTTTGACCTGACCCGCACCGGTAGACCTGACTCACAATGGGGCCCATTTATCAGTCCATGTAAATTTTATAAGATACTACTTTCCACACTATGTGGCAAATTACGAAAACTACATTTACTTTAAATTTTTTTACAAAATACCCCTCACCACCACTAACGATGTTAATATAACGAGCGGTTAGTTAGTTTTTTTTAACAATTTACAAAAATAGTCCCTGGAGTCGGTCGTTATTTAACGAACGTTAAATAACGACCGTTAACTTATTTATTTTTAGCATTTACAAAAATAGCCTTTGGGGTTATCAGTCTGTTGCGGTGTTAGTCCTTCGCGCTCCGGGACGAAACACGAGTAACCCACCTCGTTATATACAAAACTAGAATCACAATCTTTAAGGAATAGATGCCTTACAGTAAATCGAGGTATTTATAAAAAATTAACATTACGTCGCAAAACTTCATTAGGTGCCCGGACACGCGATTGGCTCAACTTTCACCGCATCAAATTAGAACCATATAAACTTGTAAGAAGAAAATAGTTGTAAGGACCATAAGAAGCATAAACCAAGATCTCAAGGGTCATAAAACTACACCATTTCAAATCTAAAAACCCTAACCATCATCATCGTCTCCAACCCCTCACCAGCCGAAAAACCCTCTTTTTTCCATCCATACATCCAATGATCATTTCACTCTAACAACAACAAACATAAAAACCATGACGTCACTCTCACGAGGCCTAATATCCCACCTCCGTAGAACCCTAACACAAAAACCCATTTCATCAATATCCATAACAAATCATTTTATATCAAACCCTTTTATAAAAGGGTTTAGTTCAGAAGCATTGGTTAGTGAAAATGAGAGGAGAATAATAGAAGCGAAAAACAAGGTGATGAGTGCTGATTCAAAAAGGACAGGTGTCATTGCTGTCAAATGTGGGATGACTGCACTTTGGGATAAATGGGGTGCTAGAGTTCCTATTACTGTTCTTTGGTTGGATGACAATGTTGTTTCTCAAGTTAAGACTCCCGAAAAAGAAGGCATTACCGCGTTACAGGTATCTTTTCTAGTTTCAAAAAGATGTGCTTGTTTCGGTGCGAAATCGTCATATTTTGGAACCCGCGTTTAGTTTTTAGGATGATATTTTACAGTTTAGAGTTACAGCTGCAACTTGTTGCCAAACTTACTAGACGCTTTATAAAACTAAATGCTACATTCTGTAGCTGTATGATACGAACCTATGGTTCATAAGTCCGGGTGTAGAACTCACTAAAAAAGCTAGCTTATAAGAGGAGAGGACACACACACCAATCCCATACTTAGCCGATGTGGGATCGTACCACTATGGCAAAAATGGCCTTGGCGTTTGGATTAGCTTGTTAAGCCGTATTATGGGTTTCTTTGATTTTTGAAAAGCCGATAACCTCACTTCTAAGAGCTTATGAAGGTCAACTTGTGGCTTATTTGAGGAAATAAGCTTAAGTTGATAAGCTCATAAGCTCTAAAAGGTTAGGTTATCGGCTTTTCAAAAATCTAATAAGGCTATAAGCTGGCTTAATAAGCTAATTTAGAAAGCTTGATGTTTCATGCTATTTGAAAATGGACTATGCATGGGTATGGTTAGGGTGCAATCTGTAGCGGCTTGTCAATAACAATAAGCTTCGGTGAATGACAAAGCTTCTAAGAGCTTCTTAACAAAAAAAATGCTCCTAAAATCAAAAGCGACTAACAAGGCCTCCATCTTCTATACGCTGCGCTAATTTTGCCAAAAACTCCCATCAATTTCTAAATACAAATATATTATATTAATATTAAACGTTATAAATTATAACTTACTTCATATTATCATCAAAATAATTTACTTAAATATTATTGAATTAATTCTTTTTTCGCTAAATTAAAAGTGTTTATCCTAGTACATAATTCTATTAATATCTGTTCCTGCACCCATCATATTAAGTGAAGCACTTAACAAATAAGTATACAAATAATTTAAACTTTAATTAATTTTATTATACTTAATTTATGTTTTTAATCACTATACCCAAAATAAAATACTTCCAAAAAAAATAATTTCAACGCAAAACCACATTATTTTTTTTATTCTATTTATTCAATTATCATAATTTATTATACTTTAATAATATCCAAACCAACACCAATTTCACATTTACAATCTTTAAAAATACAAATTTCCAATTAACATCTTAAAACACACAAAACTAAAAACCAACCTAATCACCAAAAATAAAAAAAAAAAAAAAAAAAAAAACCCCCCCCCCCCCCCCCCCCCACCCCCCTATAACCCACCCCCCCATTCTCTCCTTGCAATATTTCGACTTTTCGAAAGAGATTGCGGGTCATAATTTAAGTCTTACGAAAACTACTCCAGTTATGAAGAGGATTAGAGGGAACCATCTATGTTTTGATAAGTTATTGTGAAAAAAAAAAGTTGGGTCAGTTCACGGATTCCAAAATTGGTAGTGTACTAAATCGGTGTATGGTGGGAAATCTTTATTTTTTTAAAGTTTTTTTTTCTAGTTTAACCCTTAAAAGTGTATACGTATTCATTCAAGAACCTCGATTTTGTGTATAAATTCTCTCACATAAGGGTGCACATTCATGGTTTATTTAGGCTAACACTCTAAAGTAATAAGACAAAGCATCGTATATTGATTTGTTGGGACTAGCAGTACTAACACAACTGATACATAGACTAAAAATGATAATAGTGGTGATATTCGTATTAGTTCTTCTATTCTATGCTGATCGTATTTTCGGTGTTAGCTTACGAATCCATGAATGTGGACTTTTAGGTGGGGAGAAATTATATGCAAGGTTGAGATTTGTAAATTTAATTAGAACATACTTTAGGCGTTGTTGGTCAGACTTTTTCCTTAAGAAAAACACGTAAGGCTCTGTATTATGATGTCCGTAACGTGACAGGGATGTTTTAGTGGATAGTAAGGATTGTATAAACAACATGACATTTGGATACAAAAGTGGGATGATTTGGAACTTAGAAAGAAAGTGTTGTACAAAAAGTTATAATAAATCTGAATGACTAAATTGTCCCTTTTCAACGGTTACTCTATTTACAAGCAATACTTTATACCTCATCATGACTTGATTCTTAAGTAGAGTGTTGTGTCAATGATATCACTTGACAAACGCTTAACTAGTGAATTTTGAAGATGTTCATTTATCATCATTGCGGCCAAAACTACTAATCTTACTTTTGTATTACCCTTGTATATTCTTATTATTATTAAGTTGAAGGTAGGCTTCCAGACATGTTGATCTGCTATTATTTGACACGTTTTATTTGGTAATTAGATTGGTTGCGGGCATAAAAAGGAGAAACATTTGACTAAACCAGAAGTGGGACACTTCAGAGCACAAGTTGTTCCTCTTAAGAGGAAGTTGAGAGAGTTTCCCGTAACTGAGGATGCTCTACTTCCGCTTGGCACTCAAATCGGAGTTCGTCATTTTGTCCCTGGACAGTATGTTGACGTAACTGGAATCACTAAAGGAAAGGGGTTTCAGGTAAAAAGATGGATATCTTGTTTTGTGTTTACTGTTTTCTATATTGAAAAAATTTTCTTTAAAAAAATAAAATATATTTGTGATCAGTAAATTGGAAGGGTTTTGAGTTATACTCGAGTCAAATGTAACTGTGTTATGTGGTGCCCAGGGTGTGATGAAAAGACATAATATGAAAGGAGGTCCTGCATCTCATGGAGCATCAAAGTCACATCGAAGCGGGGGTTCTACAGGTCAGAGGGATGCTCCTGGTAAGGTATGTGATTCTTTCTCCCTAAATTTGCTTCTATGTTTCTGTAAAGATAGTGGCATTTACATATGGACGAATCTCATAGAATTCATTGTCATTAATAAATGACAAGATACATTGTATCAGCGAGTGTGTGATCCTAATAGTACAGCGAGAGGTGTGTTGTACTTACTGTGATAATTTTGTGTGGTTGTTACTAGATTCATCAAAATGAATTTTACGGATAAGGCGCTTCAAAAGTCATTATCAACAAATATGGTTAAAGGTTTACCTTGCCTGTTTCTGCAGATTATCAGTGGATAATGCTAATAAAATTGTTTTTAAAATAGGTATTTAAAGCTAGAAAGATGCCTGGTCGCATGGGTGGGAAGCAGAGAACAGTGAAAAATGTGTGGTTATATAAGATAGATCCTGCAAGGAACTTGATGTGGGTCTGAAGCCAAGTATGACTCTTAAATTCTCTTTTTTCTTTGGTTTAACAGCTATTTGGATTAACTAGGATTAACATACCACATTCTATTTCCTTTTTTTTTAATTATATTACTTCTGATAATGTACTTATATGTGGGATTTAATAGGACCAGGGACGAAGGATGATTTTGTATTTATAATAGATGCATGGACAAGAACCAGATACATCGATATTCCATTTCCAACCTATTTTTCCACAGATGACGTGAGGATGTGACGTCTTTGGAACATCTGTTGCTGGATCTTGGTGATGACAGATCAATTTATGGCTGCGATAACAATGCGTGATTCGATTACTATTTTTTCTTTTTTAATCAGTGGTTAGAGATTGGTTGATCCTTGATGAATGTAGAAGCTGCGAAGTAGCAGCTTGGATTCTCTATTGTTCAAACTAGTAGTAGAAAGGAAAATGTAATTCGGGTTTTTTGTTACTAAATTGAAGGACATGGCAGGTGTTGTGGCCGCTGAGAACCATAGAAGCTCTTTTTAAATAAAATTGCATGAATTTTTGTAGCGATTAACAGTGAAATACTCATTAGTGATGTTTGCGGAAGCGCCAACATGTGTTTAGGTGATTAATGATTATTAGTTAGAGCACATGCTCTCATCAAGTATATATCGTATGAGATGTTTTCTTTTAGAATAAAGAATATATCAATTGTATTAGATGTTTCAAAGTAGAATGTGGTTTTTTATGTCTTATTTCAATGGTTTGATCATTCTTTTGTCGAAATGATGTTCATTAGATTTGTAGATAAAAAAAGATCAGAGGTTCTATAAATTTCATATTGAGTCAATTTTGGGTAATTTGCGACTTATGAGTAGGTTTAAGATGAAGGGGGTGCAATATTCAGAAGCGGCTTGCTGAGGCTTTCTACATATCTCTACAGAGCGAGGGCTGTTATTCGCTTTATGAGCGATCAGCCGATCAGATTAGCAGATCTGCTAACAATTGATTGTTATCGGCATCTGAGTCTCGGCTGCTTGTATGCTTGTTATTTTGGTGGGGATCTCCAAGTCATCTTCACGGAAATGTTGGACAGACTATGCATGATCCACCTCAAAACATCAGTTTCCAAGCTGCATATCAGCGACATGTCTATCATATGTTTTAGACCATATAGACGATGAAAACACCAAGATACTGGATACATAGTAAGCTGTATTGCGTCAGGAACAGACGCATATCTTCTATTTGGGAGATTAATAAGAATTGCAACCATGAAAGGTGCATTGCTTTCAAAGGTATTATACATGCTTGCTGTATTTAACGCCAGTTTATTTTACTTGTACAAGGAATGCATAATGAGATCAATTCCATTCTGCGTTCTTGAGTTTTAAACCACAAGAAAAGAAAGTAAAAGAAAAGAAAAGAAAGGTAAGGATGAAAATTTAAAGTAGATAGTAAGAATATTTATGTCTGAGTGAAGGAAAAGAAAGGAAAAAAAGTTGTTTGAATTACAAATTATATCGCTTTTTGAGATGTTTCAAGTTAAAAGAACAAGGATAATTAAGTCTTTTGACATGTAAAAGTTACTTTCCTTCCATTTCCTCTCATTTTTGGAAGAAAAGTTTTAGTCAAAAATTTCCTTTCTTTTCATTCTTTAAAAAAACTCAAGAACACAAATTTACTTAAGTTTTCTTTCTTTTCCTTTCTTTTCCCTTTAAAATTAAACTCGAGAACGCAGGTTAATGAAACAATCCTCATCTCCTCTTATAACCATGTGCATATTATTCACCAATGAAGTGCTAAACTGCAGGACAGTTAGGGAACAATATAAGTTACATGAACTGCTCTATTCATCTTGTCTTATTTATGCTTGCTTACTGAGAAGGGAATTAAAAAGGACTGGTTGATAACAAGAAATATTTTGATGCCTTATACTTTATAAGAGCAGAAGCATTCTTGCATAACTCGATATAAATCGAATTTAAGAGATAACTCGTTACAGGTATTCAAAAATCTGTAGTCAATAACAGAGAAAAAAAATTCATTCATGTCATACCAAAACATTGTTATAACATGTCTATATATACTAGCTTCATTAATCTCAAACTGTTAATAATTATTCTAGTTTTCCTAATTTTTTACCAAATTTTATGATCTTGAAAACTATCTTCAACCTTTAAGACCAAGGTAATACGGTGCACCGTTCCTTTCAGCATCCGTTCCTTGAACCAAACTCCACCGCCGTGTTTGCATAGCTCATTCTTATCTTTATCGCCTTAAACCCTTTCACTTAGCCCATCCTATCCGTACCGCAAGACCACCCCACGTTTGCATACTCGCCATAAAAACAAGTGTCCAATGCAAACGTCCCTTGCCATGGCAACCACCCATCTGGTTGAATAAAATCATCGACTACCGATTCCATCACAATAGTCCTGAGTACTCCTTCAATGGACGTCCTAAATAACTCTTGACTTGGGACCTGGCTGGAAACAGCTTTGGATTAGCCATAATATGACACTGTTGGATAACTAAACCGGTTGTTTCTTGGGCCATCTTTCTTCCTTGGGCAGTGATTGTGTTTCTTTGACCATGAAGTGGAAGCTTACAGATGATTAAGCAGTTTTGGATGATGACTGCAGCGTCACCAAATATGAAATCAACTGTCCCAGAAATGATACTGCTTCCGTAGAACTGGCGGTGGGTGTGGGTGTATAATGTGTTTTGGTAACCATCTATATGAACGTCGAAGAATGCTGATGTGTCGGATTGCGAATGGAGGGCCACTGCTTAAGCTGCCTCAGGCCCTGCGGTATTTTGGAACCCCATTGACTTCGCTATAAATCCACTTCCAATTGCAGCTACATAAGTCAAAGATCACACTTAGTTCTGACTGCAGACTTCTGATATTTATGCATCTCATTTATAAAAACTATAGTTTTTGTATTATTACATCTTTACATAAATAAAGTAGTTTTTATGACTTTACTAATTATTTATAAGATATAAAAAATAGTGAGGAAAATTAAGTTTTTGATATTGAACCATCTTGACCCAAACCGTGCCAAATAACTTATTTGGAGCCGTTAGCCAACCCACTTGTGACATGACTTAACTAATTAAAACTTACAAAAGGTTGCACTCTTGTGTGTGGTCCAGCCAGTCTTGTGGCTTCTGTTGCCGGTGATGATGGTCTTGTTGGCACCATCGCCAAACATGAACACATTTACTTGATCTTTAGTCATGGTTACAGACTCGTCATAGATCCATTCCTTCACATACACGACATATCTTCCCAGTTCCCACATTGCCATTCGGATATGCAGCTAACGCACCCATTATAGTCTTGAATTGCCCATTCCCCTCCTTAGCCACCACCGCATGCGGTCTTAGTACCACATCACTATTTCCCAGCAGTTTTTGATCATCCACCGACATCCATGAGGGATACCCCTTTTTGTGAGTCCCAAGAAGCTTTTGTCCACGTGTGCCACTTAGAATATGATCAAATGCTTTAAAAATGATTGGCGTGGAAGCTACAATTGCCAATGCATTGGAGGTGAGTTGGGTAGCATTAAGAAGGAAGTTATCATCTTAGTACTGGTGCCCCTTAACTGGGTTCAATCATTAAACCATCCAAGCAAGTCTCTTGATAAGCAACCACAACACTCAAAAAGTTCATGAGCTCAGGTTGCTTATATAGCATGCTTAAGAGATCAGTCGGATTTACCAACATTCTTGATGATGCAAGAAGCTCTTCAACAGCATACCCCATGAGCTCCTTGCAGTACTTTGATTATGATTAATATTGTTATCAGCATATGAAACAAAAGACGCCCCTGCAGCATTCACAGCCTCAATGATAGCGAGAATCACTGCATTAAGGACATTTGCAGGTGTGGAGGTTCGGTTATGGGCTAAATGGGTCATGGTGACTGATGACGTATAGTAGTCATCCGGACCACAGGTATGGACTAAACAACCAACAAAGGGCTCAGGCCCAATAATCCGCAAGGGCCGGGAACGGCCCAAAGCTAACCACAGCCCATGCCTGCATGGACTACATCCTAAGCACGTCCCGCGACTAACGATGAGCCGCGTCCGCCAAGGACCACATCTCATCCACCGGCCACGGACCAGTTCCGACAAAGACACCCCGACTCAACAACAGAGCAAAGAATATGCATGGGGGAACCTAAGGTTGATGTCAATGCCCCAAATACGGATAACAAACAATAAGTACGCTGACTCCTGTCACTACATTACAAAGCGGGACGTAGTCAACGACATTGACCTCACGACAACCACCCTATTATCTATTGGTTAATAGGGTGAATCCCATCCCGTGACCCATGCAGTCGACATCGACACTAGCCTATATAAGGAGTTACCAAGACATTCTTAACGGTATGATTTCCGCAACCTAATTACACACATGTTACTTACAGCAAATACTTACTCTCACACCGGAGTCCAATCGCGGGATCCCCCTCCTGCGGTAAGACTAACAGTATACTTTGTTCTTAGCAGGAAATCACCCATTACTTTCACTTAGTACAAATCACTCCCCCAGGAACGAGCTTGTAATCTATACTTCAAGTGAGTTAATCCCTTATAATCCATATCCCACTATTTTTTACTAACAAGTTGGCGCCATCCGTGGGACCAAACACAACTAAGTCCCCAAAAAACTCATCTCCGAAATGAGCAAATCGGCAGAACGAAGCTCCACGCAAGCTGTTCCATGTCGGATCACGGCAGGCAAAGGAGCCAACAAGCAATGATGGTCCTCCTGCTTTTTTACCAGAACAATGGCTCCGTGAAAATTGCGAAAAGCATTTCAAAACCAACTTTACGATGCTTGGCGAAAAAAGTGCACTAAGAAAAAACTCCAGGCGTGCAAACCGTTTGACCTATGGAGAATGCTCAGACGAAACTCGCAAAGGCGAGGAAAAACTAAACTTTCTGAGTCAAAATTTCGTGCGACACGAAAAGTAGGTCACAAAAAGGAGGAATGCCTACACCACGTCAGAGGCACCTACTCTCTCAAAGCCCAAAATGTCTTCTCTAGACTGAGCCACGGAGAGACAAGGTCCCACCGCCAGAGAAGCCCTGTCAGCACTACGGTGTTTACAAGGCTAGGCGATAGGGACATGAATGTCTTCACGCGACCGGGAGAAAGGGAAAAAGACATGCACTCGCGTCTAGGACCTGAAAACGCGCCCCGCCACAGGCAGGCGAGGGACCGAAGATGGGACAGGGAAGAGCCACAGGAAACTCAGACCATAGGAGGAAGGAAGTAAGAAACCTTGTTCGAAGAGAGAGATCGAAAGAGAGTGAGACGCGGGTGACCGTGCAGACCGCAGAAAGCCCACTTAAACTGAAGAAACATATATCTCTGAAAGCGAGCACGATCAAGGTGGGCACTAGAAGTCCAAATCAAAAACACCAAAATCCACCACTGATGAGGAAGACCTGTCTCAACCTTGGCTATGCGAAGAGACCGATCCATTTACCTTACGAATTCGTAATTTCGAATTCCCCAAAAGAATCCGCATGCCAAGTAACATCAAGACATATGACGGATCTGGCGATCCGGAAGATCACCTTAAAAATCTTCCATACGCAGTTAAGATCGGAACGGTGGGCTATGCCTAATGGTGCCACTGTTCAACTCCACGCTGAATAGGGTTCCGCCAGAATTGGTTCGATGAGCTTCCACCAGAATCCATAGATAGTTATGTAGCACTGCGTAAAGCGTTCCTTGCAAATTTCTTACAACAAAAGAAATATATCAAGGACCCCGTAGAAATCTACCACATTAAGCAAATGGAAGGGGAATCAACGGAAGCATTCATGGAGCGATTTAAAGCTGAAAGCATGCATGTAAAAGGAGCCCCCGGAATGCATGAGAGTGTTCGGATTCATGCATGGCATCACCAACCCTGATTTAATCAAACGTCTGAATGATAACATTCCAAAGTCGGTAGACGAGATGATAAGTGTGACCACGGCCTTCCTCAGGGGAGAAGTGGCGGTGGCAAACCAGTCTAGATAGAAGGGCCCGCCAACATGGAGGCTTAGGAAGCGGCTCACAAACCAAGCTTCATCAAAAGGCCAGATTTCAAAAACAGACATAAGTCGAGCAGGAGGCTTGATAGGTTCACTCCACTCATTAAAACTCCAAAAGAAATCCTGGCAATGGATACGGTGAAATTCAAAGCACCACCGCCGATGTCTAGCCCTGCAGAGAATCGGAACAAAAACAAGTTTTGCTAGTTCCACGGAGATAAAGGCCACAACACGGATGAATGCATCCACTTGAAAAAACAAATAGAAGAAGCAGTCAAATCTGGGCAACTGTCACATCTAGGGCTGAGCTTATTGGACCGTCGACCGGACCGGAAAACCGGACCGAACGTATTTTGGTCCGGTTCTCGGTCCATTCTTTTTGTTACATTCGGTCCTCGGTCCGTTCCAGTTCGATCTTACAAAAAACCCGATGATTATGCCTTGTAGGACCGGACCAGACCAAAGACCGATCCGGACCGGGAACAGACCCCTTTCGGTCTGGTCCTCGGCTACTTCTGTGTTAATAAGGAGTGACCTCAACCTTCACGTACGTTTCTCCGCCGTGTGTCCGCGTTCCGTGTCATGGCCTCTAGCTTCCTTGTGCTGCCTTGATTGTTGTGTTACGGCATACGCCCGGATAGGCCGACGCACTACAGACTCATGATTCTGTCGAATCTAAATGCAGCTGAATAGCTGAAGGAAACATACTAGAGAGAAGCCGTGAGATGCTGTCTCAGGAAATTACTCCTTGACCATGAAGTGGTGGAATGTACCAGTTTCCCATAGATAGTTACTAATTAGGTAGGGAGCAAAATGCCTCCTCAGCATTAGTCTTTCTGTAAGGGTTCCCCTTTCTACATACATGCAGAAAGGTTAGCGCTGACAATAGATCAATCATCTCTTAGAATTGATACCCATCATAGTACAGAATAGCGACTCGATCTAGTCGCGCCATCTCATCACTCATACAGGACAAATCATGAAATTTCGTTCCCACGCTTGCACAAAAAAAATAACGGACAAAGAGTGCCCATAGTGGTTCGGAAATTCGACAGCAGAGGTTAGGTAGGAGGCCGGCCCAAAATCATACACGTATGTACGTGGATGGAGTTTCCTGATTCAAAATTCTTATATGAAACATTGCTTCAATCAGCTCGCGGAAAATTCAAAAGACAAATGACCCAAGCCACAGAGATCGCTCCTGGGATTCAGGAGTGGGGAAATATCCTGTACAGTGTTAGGGGACTGAGTACGTTGATTGGCTGTCATTAGGAGACGGGGAACACTCTACAAGTGCCTTGATGAATTTTATGATCGTTCGGTCTCCTTCTCCGTATACCGGTATTATTGGCCTACCGGGACTCAAAAAATTTCAAGCAATACCATCTACCGCACACGGGATGCTTAAGTTCCCAGTGCGGGAAGGGATAGTAACATTGCACAGCAGCACCGTAGTACCAACGGAGTGTAGAATGGTAGCGGAATCCCCAGCTGAGCTCCCCCCAATGATCCAGACCCCGACCACAACCCCACCCACTCCCACACTCCCTCCCAACACTATCACGAGAAGCAGAGATCAAGATAGAATTCATCCTGAAACGCTAAATCAACCATCACCATAAGAGGGATCCGTTATCAAAGAAAGGAAATGATGGAACTCTGTGACTAATCAGGAACAATCTAGGACATTAATTCGATGGAGCCAGCAGACATGACGGGAGGTCTAAGTTCCATAAGGACATCGCCTGAACGTCCATGAAGGATGTACCCCGATAAGGAAGAAGAAGATAGGTCAAGCACCGGATCGAAATAAAGCCATTCAAGAGGAAGTAACTAAGCTGGTAGAAGCACAAATCATGAGAGAAGTGCATTACCACAACTGGCTCTCAAACCCGGTCATGGTAAAGAAGCATGATAACAGCTGGAGGATGTGTGTAGACTTCACGAACCTGAACAAATCATGCCCTAAAGATTGCTACCCCCTCTCGGAAATTGACTGAAAAATTTAGTCCCTTTGCGGATACCCTTTCAAGTGTTTTCTAGACGCCCACAAAGGATATCATCAAATACAAATGGCAGAGGAGGATGAGGAGAAGACTGCGTTCCACACAAGTCAAGGAGTGTACTGCTACACAAAGATGTCTTTCGGCCTTAAAAACGCCAGAGCAACATACCAGCCACTTGTGGGTAAAGCTTTTGAGAAGCAAATTGGTAGAAATTTGGAAGTTTACGTTGAAGACCTAGTGATAAAGAGCCATACGGACAAGAAATTCTCATAGATGTAGAAGAAACTTTCCAAGTCCCGAGGAAGATAAACATGAAACTGAATCCCAAGAAATGCACCTTTGGGGCGGAAGAAGGGATGTTCCTAGGCCACGTCGTAAACATGAAGGGAATCAAAGCATGCCCGGAAAAGGCAGAAGCGGTCATAAAGTTGCAGTCCCCAAGAACACTGAAAGAAGTGCAAAGCCTCAATGGAAAGCTGGCAAGTTTGAGCAAATTTTTGTCAAAATTCACAGAAAAGTTATGACAACTGTGTTTTGAGCAGGTTAGTCAACCGTTATCATTGACTTGAGTTTCACTATGTGTTATGATAATTATGTGTTTATGTGATTTTATGTGAGTTGGTTATCAATCTGTAAGCGTGATAGTCTCATTTTGATTTAATTTATGGTTAATGTGGGTATTTTATTTTATTCACATTTGATGACAATGAAAATGATGGTAAAATTTTACGTGTGTACGTATTTATATGTATATGTATACGTATTTAGATAATGGGAATTCGCGAGAATAGAAAATTTAGTTTAGAAATTTAGTTAGTAGATTTTAATATTATTAAGTTAGAGAAATAAAGTATGAAATGAATTTTTCTTTAGGTATTTAAAACTAGTTTTATTTAGAAGGATGTCTAAATAAATAAAGGTTTTTATAAATATATCAAAAAAATAAAGATTTTTGTGTAGATAATAATAATAAAAAAAGAAAAGAAAAGAAAAGGGTGCTGGCCGATCGGTTTAGGTAGAAAAAGGAGGAAACAAAAGCCTAATTTTAGTCTAACTATAATTCTAATTAGGTAATTATCCAAACTCTTTTGTAAAATGTATAAATACCAAACCTTTTCCCTTCTTTTGTTCCTTGACCGGCCGATTAAAGCAAGAAGAGAAGAAAAAAAAATTTATTAAGATCCAAGTGGTGGTTTGTGAATTAATCGAAGGCTTTAGGTATGTTTTCTTAATATTCTTAAATTCAATCTTCTTTTAAAAGAATTATGTAACAATTTAATGATGGAATTAGGGTTCTTATAAAATATGTAATTAAGGGATATTAGACTAATTAGGATTGATTGGGGATAGATTAGATGCGTTTTGATGTATTCGGTTAGAGTTAGAACACAATAGAATTGAAGTTAGGGTTGAGCAGAATTTTGAGTCATCTTGTTCCAATGTTATGTCATGATTGGTAACGAGATTTTTGATGAATCTTATGTCTACTGATAAGTTCAGAGAGTCTAGTTTCTGACAAATCCGGCCCTAAAAGGTTTTGAGGTCGGGAAGTTAGTCAAATAATTTTTGCAAGAAAAATTGTCAAAACAGTAAATTCGGGTAAGATTTGGGTATGATTTCAGAGAGTAAAAACCCCACTTAAATTTCAAATTTAGGTTATACAAAAATCGTGAGTCATATTTTAGGTGTCTATTAACTCCAGTTCGAAGGGCTAGCGATAAAATATTTTCTATGTATTTTTAAGGACGTCAAACTTTTTGGTGTGCGTTTAGATCCGAATTTAAGTATTTTGTAAAGATGCATTTTTATAAAATAGTTATACTTAGTATTTTTTTTTAAAATCACAGTAGCTCACAACTCATTAGGGAGATAGGGAATGTAAGGAGAACCATCAATTATGTGTTTTGATATTTTATTTGTGATCATAAAGTGACTACAAAATTCAGCCAAAAACTGTAAAAGTGGAAGTTAATGAGTAAGGTCATATGGGATGTGAAAATGAATTGGGAGATGTATATATAGGATTATAAACTTAGTGTAAAATTTAGAAGTCCATCATGTGATTGTTACATTGACTTAGGCATTTAGCCTAACCGAGTGTAATTTGTGTTTTGTTATGATTTGATTGTGTGCAAGATCTTATCAAGTAAGCTGAGCATCAGGTGTGTTTCATAGTCGCATTTGTTAGGTTTATGAAAAGTGTTGATTATGTGGTTTTATTATATTTTGTTATTAGACTTTATTTTGTTTAATTTAATATAGCTTGTAATAAGGTTTATTATGCTTTAAGTAAGAAATAGCATAATAACCAAAGTCTAGGGACTAGTGTTGACAAGTTAGGAAAATAAAGAAGGGAAGCCTCCCTCCCATTTCCTATAAATAGCCCTCTAATCTTCATTAGAGGGTGATGCTCTTGTAATTAACTTTCATTTTCCCTCCTTAATTGAGATTTGAATTTTCCCTTTACTTGCCTTCATTCTCTCTAATCTTACATGTTGATATGATTGATTCAAGATTCATGTGACCTATCAAGTGGTATCAATCGCCAATAGAGAAGTAGAGTGTTTGATTTGTGCGTGATTTTGCTCGACCGAAAATCAAGAAATGATGGTTTCCGAATTCGGTTGATGCTATTGAGGTTTCGAGATTGATTTTGGCTGTGATTTTGAGTTTTTGGACGTTATTGTGATCTCGAAAGTGTTCATTTCATTCTCGGTAGAGTGGTTTTCTAATTAGAAAGATTGTTTTTTGTAAATTTAGCAATTTTAGTACGAAATATCAGTGTAATAGATATATTCGATCTTTTGGTTCTATCAAAAATCGTTTATTAGGAATTCGGTATTAAACTCGGTTTTATCGAGTTTGTTAAGTTCACAAATTCGGTTTCATTGAATTTGTAATATAGGGAATTTTACTAAGTATAAACTTGGTAATAAGCTTTACAAGTCATTTTACACTTTCATTTCACGGTTTTATAGTGTTTTGAAGTGTTAAATATATGTTTTTTAAGATTTACTAAACTCGGCAATCAAATTCGGTTTCATCGAATTTGAGTTTTTAGAACAGTTGGATTATCTAGTCATCATAAAATTCGGTTTCATCGAATTTGTGGTTATTAATAATTCATAACTGTTGGATTTTAACAATTTAGGCTTACCGAGTTTATAGTGAATAGTGTTACCGAATTTGAGAAGTTTGTAGTTTACTGAGTTTATTATTTGAAGATTTCTGAGTTTGATAGTGTACTGTTCGAGAAGGGTATTCGTTTTTAGATTACTTGTTGTCCGTGAACAGTGTTACCGAATTTGACTACTGTTACCGAGTTTGGATATTTTCTCACAAATCTCACTCATATTCGTCTAAAAAGATCCAATATTTGAATCTTAAGACTTGTCGACATCCAAAACATACCAATAATCCCTTGCTAATGCCGATTCTAAGAATAGGCCACCCATGCTTGAAAGGGGTAGTTACATATCGTGGGCGAGTAGATTCAAACGATTTCTTAATCGCAAGAGGGAAAACCGAAAGTGGCTTATCAAAGCACTAGAAGATGGCCCTTATGTGTTTAGGAACATCACACCTACAGGTTCAACAATACCAAGGTTGCAAGATATAGAGGATCTTTAAGGAGATGACTTATTGTACTATGATGCAGAAATGGAACTCATGAATATGATTCTCTTTCTATTCCTAATGAAATTTTCAATTATGTGGATTCTTGTAAGACGGCCAAGGAAATGTGGGCTCGTGTTGAACGTTTGATGAGGGGAACTATACAAAACCAAGTTGACAGAGAAACGCGGTTTACAAATGAATTTGATCAATTTGTTGCTGAACCAGGAGAGTCACTAGTTTCAGTCTACAATCGTTTTGCTCAGTTAATGAATGATTTGGAACGAAACAACATGAAGTTTCCAACTGTTTCAGTTAACACAAAGTTTCTGAATAGTTTGCAACCGGAATGGTTGAAATATGTGACTCAAGTTCGTTTGGCTAAGAAATTGACAGTTGATTCGTTTGATGATCTTTTTGATTATCTTTCGCAATTTGAGAAATTGGTTAATGCTTCAAGGGCAAAGAAGTTAGAAAAGTCTCATGATCCTTTGGCTCTAGTAGCACACACGGGTTCATCTTCTAGAAACACCTCTTCTTATTATGTGACACATCCTTCATCTGTAGTTGATTATGATGAAGAGTATGAGCAGGATGATGTTCACAACCATTCTGAAGATCCCCTAGCATCTGCTATGTTGTTACTTGCCAAAGCCATTACTCAAAATTTCTCTAATCCAACAAACAATCGTCTTCGTGCTTCGTCTAATACCAGAAATCAAGCAGTCGTTCAAGGTGACAGGGTGAATATTCAAAGCAGAAATTCTGGTAATGTTGGAAGAAATAATAGACGAGCTTATGTTCAAGAAGAAGTTGTTGAGGGAATGAATGCTACAAATGAGACTGCAAATGTTCAAAGGATTGTTCGAACTCCGACTCCAGGCAATACTTCAACGGGTCAATGCTATAACTGCGGTGGAAAAGGACATTATGCTAGGAATTGTCCCAAGCCAAGGGTTCGTGATTCGAAGTATTTCATGGAGCAAATGTTGTTGGCAAAACAGGATGAAGCCGGTGTAATTCTTACCGATGAGCAGAATGATTTTCTCTTTGCTGATGCTTCAAGGATGGAAGAAATTGAAGAACTTAGTGCAAACATATGCTTAATGGCCAGAATTCAACCAGCTGATCAAAATTCTGATGATGAGCCAAGCTATGAGTCTGCATTTGTAAGTGAGGTACAATCTTCATCCATCAATGAGAATGATGAACAAATGTATCCAACTCATACTAAAATTATTAACAGTACCATTGATGATGATCAAATTAATAGCAATATTCAATTTGATTCTGTCAAAGGAAATGTTAATAGTGGCAGTGTTGAAAAAGATACACATGTTTATGATCTGTGTGCATTAGAAACACTTGCTAGGAATGCATATGATGAAGCTGCAAAACAACAAAGATTTGCTCAAAAGGTCCAACAACAAAATATGACTTTGACCAGTCAGATTGAGATGTATAAGGAAAGGAATCGGGTTTTGGAAAACATAACCAAGGATAACAATTATCTAAAAGAATTTCTTGAAGCTGATGAAAGGGCAAAACGTGTTCAAAAACAAGCTGAGTCTCAATTGTATCGTGATCGAGATATTATTCGAGATCTCGAAAAACAACGAGATAAGTTGAGTCAAGAGGTCAAACATTTCAAACAGAAAAATGAGGAATTACAACAATCACATTTAATTTTAAAAAGAAAAATGAGTGAAAACGAGGATAAGTATCATGATACTATTCTTGATCTTGAGGAAAAACTGAAAAAGAATGTTGATTTGTTTTTGAAAATTGGTAATTCTTTACAAGCAATGTTTATGCTCGGTCCAAAACCATTGTCTGTTTATGATCAACAATTAAAACATGGTTTGGGGTATCCGAATCCTTATACACTCAGACAAGCAATTTCAGAATGTCCAAAGTTATATGTTGCATCTAGGACGGGTAATATAGAAATTCCTTTGAATGTTAGAGATTCTGAGGAAACTCTAGAGGATGCTTTCAAAAGTCAACAGAAAATGAATGAAAAAATGAATGATCCAATTGCTGTTGCGAACAAACAAAATTGTTGGACAATTGATTACAAACAATTAAATGCGCTTTATAATGACTTTGTTCCTCAAAAAGAATCATTCGTTGAACAAACATGTTCTTCATCTTCTTATATTCCCTTTGTTAAGATTCTGGAAACAAAAACAATGCCAAGTGAGTTACCTTTGATCAATGAATTATTCAATATAAAAGTTGGATTTGAAAAGTTGTTTCTGTTGATAAAACAGAACAGTAAAAGGGCAAGCATGTTTTATACATCAAAGGAAGAGATAGCTCTTAATGATTTTTGTCGAGATCAAGTTAAACCACTTCTTAATGAATTACTGGATTACTTTGATGGCTTTCAGAATCTATTTCAAAGGGATATAAAAGAAATGAAAGATGCGTTTGAGCAAAATGATGTTTATCTTGATGAGATTGAAAGGCAAAATGATTTGTTGAAAGATCAACTTTTGGAAGCATCACTCAAACATGATATTGAGCTATGTGTGTTGTTAAACCATGAATGTGTTGATAAGTCCTTACATGATGAACTTGAACAAGTCAAAAAGAAATCTTTAGAGATTCAAGAGGGTTTGAAAGCAAGAATAAAAATTCTTGAGAAAGATGTTCAAAGATGTGAAAAACAAAGTGTTGATTTTGAGTTAAAATTGCAACATGAAAAAGAAAAACATAAATGGGATTCTTCGAAGAATAAAAACTCAAAACCTCTTGATTTCTCTTGGATTTCTAGAATACAGAAACTTGAGGATGAGAACGTGTCTTTGGATTTTAAAGTACAATCTTTGATAAAAGAACGAGATAATGCCAAAATGGAATATAAAAAGCTTTTCGATTCAATCAAAAAGACACGGTCTCAAACTCAAAAGGAAATGGATGAGTTAATTGCTCATGTCTCTGAGAAAACTTATGCATATGGTGCTATTCGTGCTGAGAATCAGAATCTTTTAGATACCATATCTGAGTTGAAAGCTAGAATGAAAAATGGTGAAAATGGTAAGTCTGTGAATACTAAGTTTGACAAGACACATGGTTCTCAATCTTTTCTTTGTGTCACACCCTTAAATAAAAATGCTTCTCAAAAGCAGACGGTTGTTTTAAAAACAAAAGAAAACCATGTTGAGTCAAAACCAGTCACTTTACAGACTTCACATAACAAACAAACAGGGACACATCAAAACACAAATGTCATTAGCCCTGGAATGTACAGAGTTGTCACACAACAAGAATCACAAACAAACAAGACTAAGAATGTGTTATCTTCTACAGGAATGAATGCTACATCTAGTGTTAAAAAGACAAAGAGTAGAGATTCACATGTCAAGACCAGTGTCTTAGATGCCCTCTATAACGAATGCAAGAAAGAAGCAGTTTATGTTAGGAAAAATAAGCAAACAGATAATACATTTGCTAAAGTTGTGTCAAACAAGGAGAATGTAATTGATGTTGCTGTTGCAAACGCTTCTAAAGCGAAAACTTGTTATGTGTTTCTTGTATGCAAAATGTGCTTATTCCTTGTCATGATAAATGTGTTGCTAAGCATAAAAGTTAAATTGTCTATCGAATGCTCGTAGAACCTTCTCTATTTAATTCTAAGGATACCAAAATTCTTCTAAAACTACTTTGTGTAGCTCACAGACTAGGTTTTCTGAGAAAGCGACACAACTAAACTTTATATACTACTATTGTAGCTTCCAATCTAAGATTGAGAGCAAGTGCATCAAAAGCAGAAATAAGGTTTCCCTATGCATTTAAGAAAAAGAAAAGAAACAAGCTGATAGAACAATTAAGCTTCGTTCATGCTAAAAAAGATGTTCGACAAGTTGATTATGGCAAAGAATGTTAATCACAACCAAATGTTTATGTGAGATACCTGTTTTAGACACAAAGCCACATGCTCATACTAATCCTTTGAATACGAAACCACTGGTTTCAGTTAAGAGATGGATAGTCAAATTGCCCAGTAGTCCATGTGTGTTTCTTCTTTGTGTTTGCAGGTAGTCCAATCAGTTCTATGTTTTGATATGGTTGTTCAAAGCATATGATGGGTGATCGTTCACTATTGAGAAACTTCGTTGAAAAGTTCATGGGAACCGTTCGCTTTGGAAATGACAACTTTGCAGCTATTACAGGCTATGGTGATTATATACATGGAATTAACTATATGCATGTATATCTATGTTGAAGGTCTTGGACACAATCTATTTATGTTGACAATTTTGTGATGGAGATTTTGAAGTGGCTATCGTTCTAATACTTTGTTTATTTCGCATTTGGAAGGAGATGATTTGTCACAGGCGACGCGATTCAAATTATAAAACTATCTCCATCTCAGACATGGCTGCCTTCTTCACCCATATGTGTCTAATGTCCAAAGCAACCTTCAACAATTCATGGTTTATGTGCAATCGACACTGTCACATCTAATTTTAGCACCATAAACGAACTTACAAACTTGACTTGGTTGACGGTTTACCAAAGTTCAAATATGAAAAAGATCATCTTTGTTCTGCTTGTGAAAGAGGAAAAAGCAAGAAAGCTTCTCAACCACCTAAATTGATTTCAAGTGATTACTCAAAATTAGAATGACTTCATATGGATTTGTGCGGTCCAATGATAGTAGCTCGTCAATGGAAATAAGTATATTCTTGTGGTAGTGGATGAATTTTTCTAGATTCACTGTGGGTTTATTTTTCTTTCGTTCGAAAGACGAAACTCTAGATATTTCATCAGAATTCATTCTCAAGCTCAATTGAATTACAAAGCCAAGTTTGCAGAATCGGCTGATAATGGCACTGAATTCAAGAATGCAACTCTCAAAAACTTATGATGAAAAGTAGGAATTATGCAACTCTTTTCAATTGCTCGCACATCCTTTAGCAAAATGGAGTAGTAGAACGACGTAATCATACTCTGGTTGAGGCTGCTCGCACAATGCTTATTTTTTCGAGGTTACCTGAATTTCTTTGGGCTGAAGCAGTTGCTACAGCATGTTTTACTCAAAACCGGTCAATCATCAACACACGACACAATAAAACACCTTATGAGCTGTTACGTGGACGAAAGCCAAATGTTGAGTATTTTCATGTGTTTGGCTCATTGTGTTATCCGACAAATGACCGTGATGATCTTGGGAAAATGAAACCTAAAGCAGACATTGGGGTTTTTATTGGTTATTCGGAAACATCAAGAGGTTTTCGAATCTATAACCGTCGCACCAAAAGGATTATGGAGACTATTCATGTCAAGTTTGATGAGCTTACAGCAATAGCTTCTGAACATGATTGTTTAGAACCCGAACTTCAACGATTTAATAATCAAAATTCATCAGATGACTTAATGAATACTCCTTCAAAAGAGGATTTGGATAATTTGTTCGGTCCAATGTTTGAAGATTATTTTGAGCAGAAATCTTCTGATACTACCATCAATTCCGCTGCACAACCGACTCACGATCAAGAAGACTCACCTTCTACATCTTCAATCATTGTTGACACACATGAGGCTCCTCCTGTTGTCACAACATCTGACGAACAAACTTCTCCAATCTCTTTACAAGAGTCTGATGAATTCAATCAAGAAGATTCTGCTGATTTTGATGGTAATACACAGTTTGTTCCATATGATTCTCTGAATCATGAGGAAATTGAGTCATCTACAATGAATCTTGAACCATCAAATGTGCAGAATTTCCATCAAGTACAACCCTCGACTCACATTTGGACAAAAGATCATCCTCTAGACCAAGTTATTGGTGACCCATCCAAACCTGTTATGACTCGTCAATGACTACATACCGATTCTGAGGTTTGCATGTATGCATTAACCGTTAGCACTATTGAACCAAAGAACATCAAAGAAGCTATGGCCGATCATAGTTGGATTGAGTCCATGCAAGATGAGTTGAATCAATTTGAAAGACTTCAAGTTTAGGAATTGGTTCCACGACCAGAAGGAAAGAATGTTATTGCTCTCAAATGGCTTTGGAAGAATAAGTGTGATGCAGAAAATATTATGGTTCGAAACAAATCTCGTCTTGTGGCTAAAGGTTATAAGCAAGAAGAAGGCATTGATTTTGAGGAGTCATTTGCTCCTGTTGCTCATCTTGAGGCTGTTCGGATGTTCATTGCTTTTGCTGCTCATATGAATATCACTATCTTTCAAATGGATGTCAAAACGGCTTTTCTCAATGGTCCTTTGAAAGAAGAAGTTTATGTCAACCAACTTGAAGGATTTATTGATTCTGAATTTCCAAATCACGTTTACAGGTTGAAAAAAGCTCTATACGGTCTTAAGCAAGCACATCGTGCATGGTATGACAAATTGTCTTCTTTTCTAATTGAACACGAGTTCAATAAAGGTATAATTGACCCAAATTTGTTTACTAGACGTCACGGGGGAGACATATTACTTGTTCAAGTATATGTTGATGACATTATTTTTGGATCAACAAATCCAGATTTTTCAAAAAGATTTATAAACTTAATTAAAAACAATTTTGAAATGTCGATGATGGGTGAACTAGAGTTCTTTCTTAGACTTCAAGTTCATCAATCTCCTCGTGACATATTCATAAGTCAGTCATAATATGCAATAGAGTTGTTAAAGAAACATGGTCTAGATGAATGTGTCTCCATGAGCACACCTATGGCAACAGAGAGACTGTATGCTGATTTACAAGGCACGCCTACTGATCAAATGACTTATCGTCGTATGATAGGAGGGTTTATGTATCTAACATCCAGTCGACCAGACATAGCCTTTGCTACTTTTGTATGTGCACGTTATCAAGCACGACCTACGGTCAAACACCTCAAAGAGGTCAAACGGATCTTCCGGTACCTAAGACAGTCCTATAACATGGGACTATGGTATCCGAAGGATTCTGGTTTTGAACTAATTGCCTATTCAGATGCGGACCATGCAGGTTGTAAAGATGATTGTAAAAGCACATCAGGAGGATTGCAATTTTTAGGTGGAAAGCTCGTGAGTTGGAGTTCAAAGAAACAAGATTGTACTGCGATGTCTACTGCAGAAGCTGAATATGTTTCATTGTCTGCATGTTGTGCTCAAGTGATATGGATGCGTACTCAACTGCTTGACTATGGATTTAAATACAATCGGATTCCGATGTATTGTGATTCCAAGAGTGCCATTGCTATTTCATGCAATCCAGTCCAACATTCTAAGACAAAGCACATTGACATCCGGTATCATTTTATTAAAGAACACGTTGAGAGGGGTACTGTGGAAATTTACTTTGTCGGAACAGAATACCAACTAGCGGATCTATTTACTAAGGCGCTTCCAAAAGAACGCTTTGAGTATCTAGTTCATCGCATTGGTATGAGATGTATGACTCCAACTCAGTTGGAAAGTCTGACAAAGTTATCTTCGTGAAAAGATCATACATCACAAACATGTACATAAATATTTCAAAAATAACAAAAAGATTTGACACAATTTTCTTATTAAAAAAAAGAAAAAAATATAATTTAAAAAGAATTACAATATTTTGTTTCATGATTCCAAGTTTCTTATTAAAACCTTTTACATTGCAAAATACGGAATCATGATCCAAGGGGGAGTTTTAGTTGAAAAAGTAACAATTTTTCATTTTCGGACTATGAATTTTACATAATTGTTATTTCAAGGGGGAGTGTTTGAAAAGATTCATTGTTTAAGGGGGAGTTTGTGTAAATTCACAAACAAAAACTGTAAATGCTAAAGTACAAGGACTGAATGTGTAAATTTTTCAAATTTTTTTGGTAAATACTAAGTACAGGGACTGAAAATGTCAATTTTCCAAACTATTTTCGGTGGCTATATAAAGGATTTTGATTTCATTTTTTACTTTTCTTTTTTACCGAATCCTGTTACTGAGTTTGAGTTAAAATTTGTTTTACGCCTTTTAAGTTCATTACAACGATTGTAATTTCACTTCTTACTCAAACGTAAGTGGATATATATGTCTTAGGTGTTTTTGAGTAATTTAGGATTACCGAGTTTGAACTCGGTAAAGATGAGGTTTACCGAGTTTGTGTTATGCTAATGTTTTGTACCTTATGATATTGTGCGCATAATCATAGGCTTAGATTTAGTGTAAAAAGTGACTTAAGGCCATAAAATGATCATAGAATGGTTAGGATTAAACTCGGTAGTACATTACCAAATCTGTTATTTTACCGAGTTTAGTTCTTTGTGCTCAGGTTATAATCTGACAATGATTTAAACACGTAGATGATATTGAGTTTATGGGATCGAAAGTCATTATTTTTGAAACTCAGTAAAAAGTCTAATTGTCAAAATCGGTAAGGTTAACTGGTCAAACTCGATAGTCAACAAAAGTCAAAACTCAGTAGAGGTTAATGGTGAAAATTAGTTTAATTGTTAGTGGTTATGTGAAAGTGTTTTGTATATGTAATAATGTTGTTGCTTCATGATTTCAATGCTTATTGTGTGCATGTCTATGAAAAACAAAACAATCAGTTTCTAGTGTGCTGAAAATCTGACAAATAATTTTGGCAAAGAAACAAGTTTTCATGAATTCTATGCTATGGATCATATAATGTTGTTGCTTCGTAATTGTTTAAGTGGACTAAGTCATGTCCGGTTTCGACCATTTTCTGCATTGAACAGAATGAGGAGTGAGTGACTTAGTGTCCATTTAATTATTGAATTAGATGTGTTTGTATTCATGGTTTAGGCTTCATAATCAAATGTAAAAGAATCAAATTTTTTATAACTTAAATATGTTAATTTCAAATCTTAATTGTTTAAGTGGACTAAGTCATGTCCGGCTACGGCCGTTTTCTGCAATGAACATAATGAGGAGTGAGTGACTTAGTGTCCATTCAGTTGTGGGTTTGTGATTACATGAAAAGTTTTGTCACGTGATTTTTGAAAAAGTTCTCAAAATCTGTTATTGTGTCAAAATGATACTCTTTCTTAAAAACAATTTTAAGAAGTTAAAGGTTTTCTCTTAAATTTTTCATAACTGTGTCTTGATTCAAATCAAAAGAGCAATCTTCATCCTTCTGGAGAGAGTATCATGTCACAAAGAAGTTCTTGTAAGGATATTCTAAAAATAGAAAGAGAGAGTTAAATCCATACGTGAAAAAGCAAATCAAAAGTGTGTTCGAAAAAGAAATGCCAGAACACACAAAAATGGTAAATCAAAAGAATAATTCGAATAAAGCGTATGGCATGTGCTAGAAAAAGCAAGAACAAGCACATGAGAAAGAAACCGATCAAAGATATGTTCAAAAAGAATTACCAGAACATATAAAAACAGACAGAGTGGAAAAAGACAAAAATGTCAAAAGAATTATTTGTTTCCTAACACCTCACTTGTATTCATTTAGTTATTATCATGGCACAACAACAACATGCAAATGATGTTCATCTAGATGAACTGTGTCCTCCAAACAAGAGATATGACCTTATAGATGCAAACAAGAAGGTTGACTTGGAGCATGTGCAATGTCCATTAGAGAGCAATATTCTGATGAATATTATTAAGAATCATCAGTTATGATTCAGCATTGTAGCTTCAGCATCTATACCTTAGATTTATATGGCACAATTCTGGCATCCTTTGAAAGAAGACGGATCAAAGAATCGACTCAAGTTCGTGCTTAATAGAAAAGAGCTTACACTTACTCTGGATGACTTCAGAACAATCTTTCATATTCCACAAGCAAATGATAACAATCATGCTTCGTTTGTGCCACCACCAACATTCTCTGATATGGTTCCATTCTACAAACAAGTGTTGGGATTTACGATGGAACTCAAGACTGTTTCTAATTTCAAGATATCTGGTCTTCTTCAGCCTTGGCAAACGTTATGCAAGATATTCTCCAAGTGCTTGACTACACGCATTACGGGATGAGACCAACCGCCATTGCAAATAATGAAAATGTTATAATGCTTTGTCAATAACATTCATGTAGAGTATGCAGAGTTAATGTGGGAAGGCATTTACTATTCGCTTCATCATCTTGTCACTTCGATCCCATACCTACGATTTACAAAGATCATCATCAGTCATTATATGACTATCTTTCCTGACATTTCAAGACGTGCTCGAGATGCTTATCATAATCTTCAAGATGATGATATTATGAAGAATATCTTCAATTCAGGAAGAAACAAGAACAAGGTTGGGATGCGGATACCAGCATAGATGATCACAGAAGAGATGAAGCTTATGGAGCATTATATGATGTATATAGAGGTGTTTGGGCTAGATGTTCCTCTGACTCAGTCATAGCCGACTGAGTCTACCCAGGGAACGCATAGGACACTTAGCGTCCCTAGGTTACCTAACCCTGCTACAGAGATAGCTGAGTCAAGTGTTCCAAAATGATCAACTGTGATCCATTTTCGATTACTATCAAGGCAATCTGCACGACTAACACCACCTGTTCCAGTGCCAACAGCAAAAAAAGCTAATGAGATGATTTTACAAGATATGATTCAAGTAAGTCTTGCTGAGCACAAGAGTCGTGAAGAACAAGAAGCAAGAGAAAATGTGGCACTGGTATACGAGCACTTGGCAACTGAGGAGATTGAAAAGCTTGTTGAAGAGTCTGAGAATGTTGATGATAGTTCACCCCCTAGGCATGATGACACATCTATTTCTGGCATTAGGTTAGAGCCCAGGAGTGATAAGGAAAGTCCAAAGGTGGTGATTGTTTAGGAAAAGGAGGAAGAGAATACTCCAGTGGTAGATGTTAACAATATTGTTACACCTGTAAATGTTGATGATGAAGAAGATGAAATAACTAATGAAGTGTTTTAACTAAGGAGAAGGGTGAAAGGGAAGAATGTAGAGGAGACTAGGATTTCACCAATTCCCTCACCAACTAGATCACCTAGGAATCTCTCTACTCTCGTATCTTCGGATACCGAGAAACTCCAGGAATTGACGGTTACTCATCCTACACCATCATCAGGTTCATCTGCACCAAAGTTAACAAAAACCAATCGTCTTCTATCATTGATCAAGGCAAAACCCAATCGATTCAAAAGATACAAGAGTTTCTTTCATGAATTACAAGGACGAAATGGTTACTTATTTGCAAATCTCAAGAAAAGGTTCATGCCATGGACATCAAGTGATCAACTTGCTGATAATCTTCATGATGTCATGATGGAAACGCTACCCTCGTTGGTGAAAGAGAAAGTAACAGAGCAAGTTAAGAAGGAAGTTCCTGTGCAAGTTCGAGATCAAGTTCCTGTGTATCTTGCGGAAGGGTTGATTCTGGAAAGGAAAACGACTAAAGAAGAGACGGAAAGATTAATCTCTAAAGCTATCTTGCAAGAACGTAGGCGTATGCAGGCACATATATCATCACAGATTCAAAATGCAATTGACAATGCTATTCCTTCTTTAGTTGATGCATCTGTACGCAGTTATATGTCGGGTCATATTCTTCATGTTCATCCGACACAAGTTTAATCATCCTCTGTTCCAGAACAACAACATCAATTGTACCTTGCTATGAAGGCTGATCCTCTGTTACAACAACAAGACATAGCAATCTGGTTGGCTCTCCAGATGAAGTTTAAGAAGACTCAGGTACCACAAACTACTTGTAGATTTTCTGCCATTCGTACAAGAGATCAGGACGATCCTCATGATGATGCTCATCCTGAGGGGGAGAATAGTGCAAAAAGGCAGAAGACATCAAAGTATGAAGCATATGTATCTGGAGAGTCATCGTCTGGACAAGTTAATGTAGAGGAACCAGGTCCTTCTACTTCAGGTAATCAAGAACAAGATGATGAATTTGATTTCTGGACTGATTCTTATGCTTCTGATGATGATGAGATTCCAACTAAGCAAGTAACACAAGACATCATGGAAGAGATATCTTTGACAATTGATGAAGCTAAGTTGAAGAAGATGGCGGATGAGATGCTAAGACAAAGATGTACTTCAGGAGATGAACATCAGTATCACATTGATCAGATGAAGAATTTCTTGCAAAGTGACATTGTTTGGGAAAGCAGAAAGGAAATTCTTGTCTCTCCGCATCCACGAAAGATCACACCATTAGTTCAAAGTTGTCAAAGAGATCCTGAAGCTCCAGCACTATCTCTGATCAATCAAGACCTTCTGTACTTGAAGAAAGGAAATTCAGGTCCTGAGAAGATCATTTTGTCACTTCATAAGTTTCCAGCAATTGTCTTCAATGATGATGATATTGAAGAACGGACTTCCAGACGAGTTAATAAATGTATAAAGAAGTTTAATCCTTATGCAAGATATGGTGTTGAAAATTGGAAGAATCCTCATGCGAAGATCTTCTACATAAGGAGACAGAAAGAACCTGGAAGACCGAAGGAAGAGATCTATTCAAACTCTAAGATCGTTCAAGTCATCAAGACATACTGGGAATTGGGTCATGAACATAAGTTTATCACAGAGATTGTGGCAAGAAGAGCTAATGATTGCATAGTGTCAATAACCGAGCCAGATTACAAGAACCTTAATAAGAATGACATTGAAGACATGTATCTGCTGATCATGAATAACAAGGTACCTGATTATGCTAATACAAGATTGCTATGGTCTCTATCAGTGTTCATCAGGAGTTCAGTGATATGGGAAAGAGTGCACGATTTTTAACTTGGAATCGAAAGCTATCAACAGAAGATTAATCTCACTGCACCAACAATTACATTCCCAGGAATTAAAGAATATGATGTGTTTTCTATTGTCTATGAGCCCGTACATGGAATCATTTACACTAATAGCAAGAAAGAGAAAAGGGTGATGAGACATTCAGAGATACATAAGTTTTGTGATGCAACACTGAGAAGAACACTTAAAGGACTAAAGAGTTATTATAATGATGTCAAGTATGGCTATGTGCAAAAAGAACTCACAAATGATGAAGTTGAGTTTCTTAAGTTGTTTGAAGAAGAGATTGAAGTTCGATTGAATTATCGAGATCAAATGAGAAGATGGGAGATGTACGTGAATGGAAGACCACTTGGACCAAGGAGGGAACGCCCAGAATAATCGACCCTTAGGGGGAGATTGTTAGGTTTATGGAAAAGTGTCGATTATGTGGTTTTATTATATTTTGTTATTAGACTTTATTTTGTTTAGTTTAATATAGCTTGTAATAAGGTTTATTATGCTTTAAGTAAGAAATTGCATAATAACCAAAGTCTAGGGATTAGTATTGACAAGTTAGGAAAATAAGGAAGGGAAGCCTCCCTCCCATTGCCTATAAATAGCCCTCTAATCTTCATTAGAGGGCGATGCTCTTGTAATTAACTCTCATTTTCCCTTCTTAATTGAAATTTGAATTTTCCCTTTACTCATTCTCTCTAATCTTACATGTTGATATGATTGATTCAAGATTCATGTGACCTAGCAAGATGCATGCTCACCGAGATGTATCATGGTCTTTTTTTCGTCCCACTCAAACCGTATTGGGATGGGGCCTTTGTCATCAGTGATCTTCTTTAACCTGAGGTTCTGGGTCTCCTGGCGGGTATGCAGCAGACCCGCTTTCCTTCCACCCAAATTAGGTTTTCGGGTTCCTTTGCCTGCAAAATCAAGTGAGTGATAAAGTCATAAAAATTTAAGGCAAGCAAATTTAAGGTATCAAATTTATGCTTGTATTACAATAATTTAGAAATTCTAACCTCGGTTAACGAAGCAACCCCCACAACCGGTGGGTATATGGTGTGTAGGGGGACGATCATCACCGCCGTGGCCCCGTGCAACATCTACAATTAGGATAACATATAGAAATTCATGAACAAAATAATATAAGCATGCACACATCCAAATACATACATATCCAAATAAATATACACATTTAAACAATCCATAATAATTTCATTCATTCATTCAAATATAAAAGTGTCTTTTGCAAGTTACAACTCAAGATCAATCTTCTTCTTCACTAGAATAAATAAGTTCTACACCATCATCATCATCAACATTGACGAGGTCTTCATCATCAGAATCTAATAAATCATGAGGAAGGGCGTCTTCATCATCAATAATATCATCGTCTTCGTCAAGATCAATGATATCTGGCAGTGCGTCAACCTTCGTTGATTGACCATCTATATGCAAGGTCGCATTATACAAGTCATTCAAACTAGTAGAAAGAGGGAGATCAGATGAGTTGTCAAAATGTATAACATCAGGATCTTCCTCTACCACGATGACACCCCCGTCCAAAAACTTTTTATGATTCAAATATTCGACGACCTTCCAGTGGGGTTGTCGTCTGGCCATATCTTCAAGGTAGAAGCATTGTTTGACTTGTGTTGCGAGAATGTATTGATCATCTTTAAACGCCTTACCTTTTGTCAAGATTTGTGTCATGTTGTTTCTAAGGACAAGATGTTTGACTTTACGTCCTTTGTTGCCAGTGTCAAACCACTTAACTCGGAACAACACAACTTTGAACGACAAATAAGAAAACTCGAGGATTTCTTAAAGTTGACCATATTACATTTCTCCGTCCTTCCCACCAGCCCACCAGGCGAACAAATGCTGCTGTTTTGAGTTATGCGGCATTCATCGCGGATGTACATGACAAACCTCACACCGTTGACTACACAAGAGTTGACTGAGATTGGAGTCGGTGTTGGTCCACAAGCCAAAGCGAATAACTCGCTGGTTGCGCTAACACCTGGGTCATTGTCTACGTGACTTGACGGATCTATGAAAAAGATAGGATTAGATAGAGAACATAAAATATGATATCGTTATTTTTATAGTTAAGTACACAAATAAGTCTAAGTTTACCTGTGACCCAAACCAGTTGGGAAATTCTTCTTTCATGTATTTGTTAGGAAATTTACTGAAAAGCGTTCATGGTATTAGAATAAGTCGTCGAAAAGATAAGTTAAGAAAAAGAAGTTTCAAAATAAAAATGCGTACCTCTTGAACTGGGACCGGTACGTGTCGATTTCAGGACTGTTGTGAAGTACATACCATATCACTTTCTTCAACTCTTGGGCATTAAACTGAATAACCAACAGTAAACCAATTGATTTACATAGTGATCGGAACACCTGAAACTGACACGTTGGGGGAGGGGGATCCACATTACGATCGGGACGATTAAATTTCGTGGTAACATCCCGAAAATAATGATAACTAAAAGTCAATGCTTCTTCTGCAACATAACCCTCCGCAATCAAACCTTCTGGCTTAGCTTTATTTCGTACATAACCTTTTAGCTTCTTCATAAATCTTTCAAATAGAAACATCCACCGAGGGCGAATAGGCCCGCCTTCAAGAGCCTCTAGAGGTAAATGGATAACCAAGTGAATCATAATGTCAAAGAAAGCAGGAGGATATATGAGCTCGAGATTGCATATAATATCGACCACCTTGCTCTGAGCTTTCAACATGTCATCCTCCATCAAAGTTGCATAGCAGAACTTATTTAAAGAATGCACATAGCTCGATTATTGGTTTTGCAACCTCATCAGGCAACCTCATCAGGCAAGTATTGCTGAAGTCCGTAAGGAAGTAAACGTTGCATCATTATATAACAGTCATGAGACTTCAGGCTTGTTATATTGGTATCATTATTGGTCACTTTGTGATTGAAGTTGGATCCGAACCCATCTGGTAGTTTAACTCCTTTGATGAACTGACAAAACTTTTTTATGTTCTCCGGTGTGAAAGAATACGCAGCCTGAGGCTTCAAGCACTTCCCGTTTTTGGTTTGGCCAAGCCACAAGCCACTTCGAATGCCTAACCTTTTCAAGTCTTGTCTTGCCTTGGCGGTGTCTTTAGATTTGTCATTCATTAACAAAGTGTTCAAGATGGCCTCCAACATATTTTTTTTTATATGCATGATGTCTAAATTGTGTTTTAGTGTAAGATAAGACCAATACTCAAGCTTGTAAAAAATAGATCGTTTTGTCCAGTTTTGCTCGACAAGAACATTGCATTTTATCTTCACACCCCCCATAACTCGGATTTTTACCCTTCACACGCGTGGGCAATCTAGCAAGTTGAGCCTGGATTTGATCCCGGAAAAATTTTCTGGGAGGGTCTCCATTTTCTATCTCACCATTGAATTCAAGTGGCCTCCTCTATTTATGGGGCTTCTTTAAGAATTTTTTATGGCCAACATAAGCTGTTTTGCCTAACACGTGCACAGATGGAGTGTCTTCATTACATGTAGAGCATGCCTTGTAACCTTGCTCACTCTACCCAGACAAACTACTTCGAGCAGGAAAATCATTGATGGTCCATAAAACCATCGCTCTTATATTGAACTTCTAGCCTGTAGCAACGTCTATAGTCTCGACACCTTTCAGTGCCCATAAAACCTTTAGGTCATCAATCAAAGACCTCAAGTAAACATCAATGTCCTTGCCCAGGGATTTAAGGCCAGGAATTAACAACGTCAACATAAAAGAACTCTCTTTCATACATAACTACGAAGGCAGATTGTATGTTGTCAATATCACCGGCTACATGTTGTAAGCCTGACTAAGGTTGCCGAACGGATTGAAACCATCAGCAGCCAACCCTAATCGAACATTTCTTGGTTCTTTTGCAAAATTAGGATACTTGGTGCCAAAGTTCTTCCATGCTCTACCATCAATCGGGTGTTGCATCTTACCGGGCTCCGTACATTTTCCAGTAGCATGCCAAGTCATTTCCTTTGCAGTGTGACTAGACTTGTACAAACGTTGTAGTCTAGCAATGATTGAAAAGTAACACAACACCTTGTTAGGAACTTTCTTCCCCGGTGTGTTATTGTCTTTCCATATACTCGTTTTACATACCGGACAGAAATGCACATCTTTGTTATTGTTGCCCCGAAATAAGAAGCAATCATTTACACAAGCATGTATCGACTCGTACCCTAACCCGATCGTTTTAAATGTCTTCTTTATTGCATAGTAAGACGGTGGGAGCTTGTATCCTTTCATGGTGGGAAATACATGTTGGAAAAACTCTAGCATTTCATTGAATATAGAATTCGTCAATTTACCTTTAACCTTAAAATAGGTAAACTTTGCCATAAAGTCTAATCGAGTCAAAAAGTCACAACTGGGGTACAACTCCTCGTTGGCACTGACATATAACTCTTCAAACTCGTTACGTTTAGCTTGAGTCGGTTCATTACTTGTCTCGCCAATATCTTCTTGAGTTGGCTCATTTTGTTCATTATTCGGAGAAATATAGCTAAGATCATTAAGTAACGCTATTATGTCACTCGTCTGAGGTTTTCTTATGTTATCTATTACTAGCGGTGGCGGAGGAAGATCTGGTTCACCGTGGTGAACCCGTGTTTTATAACCTAGGTCCCACCCATATCTCGTAATGTATTTTGGAAGGTTTTTGATAGATACTGATGTAGTGTGTTAAACAGGATAACTAATTGGATCTGTTGATTCTACGAATACCCAGAAACAATTCTTCTAATTATCGTTGATTCGAGAGGAATACCGATAGTTAGGCAAATTCTTGACAAAACTGCCAAAAATGAACTTTTCATATATTTTGGAACCGAATAGCCAGATGCTTAGTACAATACTTAAATAGGAAAATGAAACTGAAACGGGCCCTAAAAGACAAACGGGCCGAAAGTTATGCCAAAAACAAAAGTTCTAAATTCTTAAAAAAACACGAAAATGTAAATAACTCCTAAAATATCATAATTAAAACTAAACCTTATCATAATTAACAAAATTTTAAAAAATTACAACCAAACCTATGGTCTCGGCTACTGTTACAAGAATGTCACCATCAACAATTAGAGGGTTAGAAAAAGAAGTATAAGAATTAACATTTAGAGGGTTTAGAAAAGAATTATGATTTAGAGGAGGAGGAGAAGGAGGTGGTGGCGGTACTACTATGCTCGTGTGCTCGTGTGGTGAAGGTGGTAGGTTTTGTGGTGAGTGGTGGTGGTGGAGGTGGTGGGTTCTGTCGTGGAGGTGATGGTTGCGGCGGTGGTGATGGGGAGTAGAGGTGGTGAGTGGTTTTAATCAATCGCCGGTATAATATGTTTTAGGGGTGAATAACTTTTTTGGTCGAAGAGTTTGGTACCCGATCTGTATTGGTAAAAGTCTTATCCCCGACGACAATCCCGAGCGACATGTCGCCCGGGAAAGCTAGAGACTTTGTCGTTTAGTCGAAATGGCGCGATAATGAAAATTTTCGTGCCTAACCATTTTATCGTTTATCTAAGAATTCCGGGTGACATGTCGCCCGGGAAAGATTTTATTAAAAATTTATTTCAGCATTTAAATCATTATTATTTATAAAATATATTTTATAATTATATATTTTATAAAACATAATTTAAAAGATACTTATAAAATATATAATTATTATTTTTATAAAATATATAATTGGTTCGTTTCGGCCGGGTCGGTCCGGTTTCTCGGTTCGTTCAAGACGGTTCGTATATTATTATTTTTTTATAATTTTATAATTATTTTTATAAAATATATTTTATTATTAGATGTTCAACGGAGGATTCGATGTGTTATCGTTGTACATTAGATGTCCAACGGATGAGTCGATATGTTATCGTTGTACATTAGATGT
>BQNB010042078.1:0-31131 GCA_026074375.1 Tanacetum coccineum | reverse complement strand
ATAATGGTGTTTGTTATTTTTAAATTGAGTTATTGGTTCGCACCAATGTGTTCTGACAGACATCTCCCTCATTATCTTGTAATTAGCATCATCATAAGATTCTTGTATGTTGATTTCCTAGGAGAAAATATCTGGTTTGATTTTTAATAATTCGTTATATTCGCATGCTTCATATAAAAAAATGTCATCCTTAATGTTTAGTATATCATTTTCTTCAGCATTTTCTATTGTTTTAATGGACCGAATAGATTCAAAAGTTAAAGTAAAGGTACTTCTGTTAGCCTTAATTATATTGAGCCAATCAAGAATGTTATCGGTCTAAGAAAGTCAAACTAGGTCTTGTATTGTAATAGGCTAGTCGGGTTCAACGGGCTTGGTTTGTAATCTAATATTGTCCGTGTTTCGGGCTCAAAGCCCAAGATATGCCAAGCCCGGCCCAAGTAGAAAGCCCATACGCCTACTAGTTGGCATTGGGTATAAATAGAACCCTCTCCACACATGGAGAGGGTGTTGGTTACCATTTCATCACTTGTGTGTGTGTGTGTAATCTTCCACCTCTCTAGTTTCTCTCTAATAAATCTTCCAACTTTTCTCTTATCTCTTTTCTACTTTTTTGCTTATTGGTATAGCTTATGTTGTGAAATGGATTAAGCATTTGGGATAACACTACGACATAGTTGCCCCATTGGAATTACTCCGTAGTTGCAATGACTCATCAAAGGCACGCGAGTCTAGTCACAACTACGGCGTAGTTGGACACTTCAACTATGTCGTAGTTACTTTTAACCACTTAAAGGAAACTCTGCATCAGCATAACTACGATGTAGTTTATACCCTCAACTACGTCGTAGTTGAGTCGAAAACTATAAATAGAGCCTCATATCATGTTTATTCGTATCATTTATTCAGAGAGGAGTTCAAGGGATCAACTAGGGCTCTAGGAGAAAGAAGAATTGGGTTTTTTTTCATCATTACTCCAAGGGAGAAATCACTTTAACTAATTTCTTGTATTAATCATTCGACATAGACCTTGTAAGAACATAATGTTTATTCAATCATTGATTTCTTTCATTATTTCTTATATCATTTGTAGTATGAGTGGCTAAGCACCTTAAGTGCTAGCCTTGTTATGATTTTACTATTGTTTTGATGATTGTTTCATGTTAAATTACGCTTTTTGAGATATATATTGCCTGTTTGCATCGGTCCCTGAGTTTTGGTAGTATTGAGGGTAGTGCAGTACCTGTTAGGCTTTATATTAGGCTTACCGGTTGAATTAAGGGTTAACAAGGTACTAGGGATAGGTTGGCTTTATATTAGACGCTTATAAAATTCAAGAAACTCTTCCTGGAGGGTTTATTGCTGAGAAATGGGATTATCGGCATTAAGACATGTCTTTAGAATAATTAAGGGTTAATCACCATAGCTTGGATACTCTGCCTTCGTGATCAATAGCGATTTGAGATCATAGAGTGTATAGGACAGGTTTTCGATGCCAATTCGAGTCTGTTGATATTAGAACCACCATAAGCGATAAGTAGACATTGCATTAGGAAACACTATATTAATTGTAGCAAAGGAGTAATAAGGCTAGTACGTTTTTCTCAATGATTAATTATCATCTTTCAATTTCGCATTTTAACTGCTTTACTCCTGTTAATTCAATTTCAAAACATTTTTACTTGTGACATATTCAAATATAAACTAAAACACTTAGTTCTTGGGACGATCTCGGATTTACCAATCCTGCACTACACACGACCAGGTTCTCTGCCCGCTAGTGAGTTGTAGACCATAGGTAATCGAGTTCTATAAATTTAAAACTTGAATTTTAATTAAAGAATTAATAGGCATCAAGTTTTTGGCGCCTTTGCCAGGGAGCTAAAATTTGTTTACAATTTGAATTCTTTCATTTGTTTATTTTAATTTAAGTTAATTACATGGTTCGTCCTTGGGGTTTAGGCCAAATCCCTGATCTCGTCCCTATTTTTTTTTCTTGCATGAATCGTCCCTATCTCGAAACTATGTAACATCGTTCGTCCCTATCTCAAGAGATAGGGACGAATGGTGTTACATTGAAATAGGGACGAGATCAGAGATTTGGCCTAAACCACAGGGACGAACCATGTAATTAACTCTATTTTCTATTTCTACAAGTAGCTCGTTTTCCTTTCAAATTTTCGATCTACGTTTATTTTTCTTTTACAATTTCTCTAGCGGAAACCAAAGCATCCTTAAAAGCAAATTTTATTGAAGAATGATATATGAAGCCTTAAGGGGCTTTTTTTTAGCTTAACACAATAGCTCTCTCAGAGCTTATTTCCCATGACAAACCCATGACAGATTTAAAAGGGTTGTAATGAACTTATGTCAAAATTAAGATTTTATGATAAATCCACTAAAAATGCTGGTTTTTTTGGGTTGAAATTCAAGGCCTTTTAAAGGAAATTGGCATTTGACTTTTTTAACAGCTGACTAACACTTACACAAATGAAAAGACCAAAGGCTCTTTTCATGGTTTTAACACTTTCAAATGAGGCCAAGAAAGAGATACATAAGCTTATCTAAACTTACTTAAGCCTAAGCTTATAACTTATAAGAAAAATGACTCGATTTTTAAGCATTAACAAGAACAGAAAATTTTGGTTTTTTACTTTAACACAGTATTGATTAAAAATGACTATGAAACAAGCCTACACACTCAGCCAAAAGTGGCTGGGTGTGTATGTATGACCCATTGAAATTCCCTTTTGACCCATTTTAAGTATAAAACCAAACACCCCCTTAAATATAAAAAAGGCTTGTAAACTATTTTTTAGTGAAGAACAGGTTTTAATAAAGGTGATTACAAGTAAGGTTTATTCATTTTAACACACTCTTACACAAGATAAACAGACTTAAAGAGATAATATGAGACTTTTAATTTTGACAGTGGTCACTTGCAATTTTTCAAAGAAAACTATGAAATTTTCATTAATATTTAAGAACTTACAACATAAAGCTTTTAAAATAGAACTGAGGTACAATAATGCAAAAAGAAAGACTTAATTAAAACTTTAAACTAAAAACAGGGTGTAACATGGTGCAAAAAACTTCGGCTTGCTTTTCTTTCTTTTATAGAAGTCCCATAGGTCTTCTTTTGTGCTAGCTGTGTTTTGTTTGTGTGCGTACAAACAATCCCCAAAGCAATCCTAGCCCTTTGTTGGCCTTCTCATTATCTCAGCCATTGATGGGTGCTTCGGGTTGAGTGAACTTGCCAGGGGAGAGGGTATAGGGGTAATGGGTAAGTGGGAATTGGTGAGGGTGAGCTGGTGGATGTACTAGGGTAGTGGGAAGGCAAGAAAACCATGGGAGAGGGCTGTAATGGTTTGGCGGGAAGGTGGTTATGGTACCAAGTGGTTGCAGGATTTTAAAAGAAAAGATTGGAAAAGATGCAACTATAGTCCCTTAACTCTCTCTCACTTTTCATTTGGTTTAGCCGAAATTTTAGTTATAAGTGAGTTTGGAAAGTGGCAATTAAGGCCCCTCTGGTTTTATAACAAAAAGAGTAAAAGAAGGTTTTGGGTAATTGCAAAACTGGTCCCTGCTGTTTTATAACTAAAAGGGGTAAAGAAAGTTTAAGCAATTTGCAAAACTAGCCCTTGTGTTTTATTTTCCTATTTTTCTTATAAAACAACTTTTAAAACTTGGCATTTTTGGCCCTTTTCTTTATTTTTATCATTTTTAATTATAAAACAAGGTTTTTAAAATTTACATTTTTGGTCCTTGAGTTTTATAAAAAAGGGTATTGGGCTTTTGTTGGGCTTGGGCTTGTATTGGGCCCACTGGGTTTGGGTTTGGGCCCAATAAGGTGTGTGGGCTTGTATTGGGCCCAATTGAGTGTGTCTGGGCCCAATAAGGTACAGGTTTGGTTATTGGGCTTTTTCAAGCCCAATAAGGTTATGAAGTGGGTTTTGTGTGTACAATGGCTGAGATTGGCTGTAACTGGGCTAGGATTGGGCCTTCAAAGTCTTCACAGTCTTTGTCAATTGCACACAAATGGGCTGTTGTAATTGATTGAGGGCCCATTTGGTCTTCACAGTCTTCATAGATATACTATTGGGCTTTCCCGGCCCATCAGATGGGTTAAGATTGCATTCAATAGTATTCTTCAGTTCCGGCTCCGGTTTGACTGCTGATTCTTCAGTATTGACTCTGACTTTGGCATTTTTGGACTTTGGCCTTGATTTTGCACAGTCTTTTCCATTCCATGCTCAGTTTTGTCATTTTGGCTTGGTTTTCTGTCTTTTTATTGATATCCACTTCCTGCACAATACAAATGCAAAACAAACATATATTTGGCAGTTTTTGTCTGTTTTTGGTCATTTAAGCTCGTTTTCAGAGGTAAAAGATATGTGTAATTAAGCACTTATCAAATCCCCCAAACTAAGGTATTGTGTGTCCTCACGCAATGTTATGAAGTAAACATGTAAGCCCCGTTTTCACCAATTTCTGAATTTATACTAACTACAACTAATATTTTTGGATTTTCTCATTTTTTAACAAAGTTTGACTTTCTGTATTTATCATACTGGGTCATAGAATGAGAAAGCGTTGATATGGAGTGGATTACGGATTGTCCTGAGGGATAAATTTTCCCCAATCGTCCTCGATTTTGCACAATTCCAAGCTATGCCACAAATAAAACAAGTTCATTGTCGATTTTAAGTGTATATGTTAAGCCCTCATACTTATGACATGTGAATTTTAACACTACCAACATGGATATACGATTGAATGTGTGTACTCATTTTAATTAAAACCATAGTTCAACTTATTTTCATGTCATAATTCAAAATGAATCATGACTAAGCAACAAACTTATTAAGACTTCGTAACTTGATTTGAAGATTTTAAACTTTAGGAACTTTTTGCACATTTTTGACAGCATAATCAGAAGTTCTTTAAGTAGGAAATCGTTGCTTAGTTTGAACCCTACCTCGTGGTTTACGGAGCAGGATATCCACAACAAACGACCGGTGTTCTTTGTTTGAAAACCCCCCGTTGCTAGCGTAGAGGGAAATACATCGACCCTTATTCTAATATGGATAAGGATTGGTGTCTAGTCTGTTGATAACCTCACCATAGGTGGGGGACCTTTCTTCCAAGTGAGATATCACGACACACCAAATTCCTAGAAGCAAAGACGTCTTAGTTTGAACCCCCACCTCGTGGTTAACGGAGCGGGATATCACGACACATCTTTTACTTGCTCCATAATATCAACTGTATGCTTCATTGGCAAAATTTCAATATTCATGCATTTTTGCATTCACATTTCATTCATGCTTCTTTGGCATTTATCTTTTAATTACTAGCAAAAAGCGAGATTTTGTAGTAATTAAAAAGATAAATGCCAAAGAAGCATGAATGAAATGTGAATGCAAAAATGCATGAATATTGAAATTTTACCAATGAAGCATACAGTTGATATTATGGAGAAAGTTATTTAAAAGATGTGTCGTTGATATCCCGCTCCGTTAATCACGAGGTGGGGGTTCTAACTAAGGACGTCACTTTTGCTTATAGGAATTTGGTTTTTATTTGTGTCGTGATATCTCACTTGGAAGAAAGGTCTTAGGTGAGGGTTCAAAACTAAGGGGGGGGGACACAATCCCTTAGCTTCATTAGGAATTAAGGTGTTGATGTGATTTCCCTCTAGCTTAGCAAACGGGAGGTGGGTTTTCAAACTAAGAACACCGGTCGTTGTTGGTGATATCCGCTCGTTAACCTCGATGGTAGGGTTCGAACAAGCAACGCTATTCCTAGCTTAAAGGAACTTATGCTTAGATGTCAAAAAATGGTTGCAAAAAGTTTAAAGTTTAAAATATCGAAATTTCAAGTTAGACGTCTTAATAAGTTTGTTGCTTTGAGTCTTGATTCATTTTGAATTATGGACTATTGAAAATAAGTTGATCTATGGTTAAATTAAAATGAGTACACACATTCAATCGTATATCCATGTTGGGAGTTGAAATTTCACAAGTCATAAGTATGAGGGCTCTCTTACATATAAACTTATTCGACAATGATCTTGTTTAATTTGCTTAGCTTGGAACGTGTGAAAAATCGAGGGACGATGAATTTATCCGTCAGGACATCGTAGATCACTCTACCGGACGGCTTCTCATTTCTAAGATCCCAGTATGATATATAAAGAAAGTCAAACTTGTTTAAAAGAGGAGAAATAATCCAAAAAATATTAGTTGTAGTTAGTGTAAATTCAGAAAATGGTGGAAAACGGGGCCTTTTTACGTGTTTGCTTATAACATTGCGTGAGGTCAACGCAATACTTAGTTTGGGGGATTGTTAATGTGCTTAATGACAATATCTTTACCTCTGGAATAACGAGCTTTAAAATGACCACAAACAGACAAAAAAACTCGCCAAAATATATGTTTGTTTTGCATTTGTATTGTGCAGGATGTGGATATCATCAAAAAGACAGGAAAAACCAAGCCAAATTGACAAAACTGATGCATGAATGGAAAACGACTGTGCAAAATTCATTGCCAAAGTCCAAAAAAAAAATTGCCAACAGTCAGAGTCAATACTGAAGAATCTGGCAGTCAACACCGGAAGCCGCGAACTGAAGAATACTATTGAATGCAAATCTTAACCCATCTGATGGGCCTGGGGGGAAAGCCTCAATAGTTATATTTATGAAGTCTGGTGAGACCAAATGGGCCCTCAATCAATTACAACAGCCCATTTGTGTGCAAATTGCAAAGACTATGTAGACATTTGAAGGCCCAAATTCTAGCCCAGTTACAGCCAATCTCAGCCATTGTACACACAAAACCCACTCCATAACCTTATTGGGCTTGAAAAAGCCCAATAACCAAACCTGTACCTTATTGGGCCCAGACACACTCAATGGGCCCAATACAAGCCCACACACCTTATTGGGCCCAAACCCAAACCCAATGGGCCCAATACAAGCCCAAGCCCAAACAAAAGTCCCATTTACCCTTTTTTAATAATATCATCGGACCAAAAATGGTAAATTTTAAAAACCTTGTTTTAAATTAAAATGATAAAAATAAAGAAAAGGGCCAAAAATGAAGTTTTTTTAAAAGTTGTTGTTTTATAAGAATAATAGGAAATAAACACAATCTTAGGGCTTAGTTTTGCAAAATTGCTTAACTTTCTTTACCCCTTTTAGTTATTAAACAGCAGGGAGGGGACCAGTTTTGCAATTACCCAAAACCTTCTTTTACTCTTTTTGTTATAAAACCAGAGGGGCTTATTAGCCACTTTCCAATCAATTATAACTAAAATTTCGGCTAAACCAAATGGAAAAAGAGAGAGAGTTAAGGGACTATAGTTGCATCTTTTCCAATCTTTTCTTTTAAAATCCTGCAACCACTTGGTACCATAACCACCTTCCCGCCAAACCATTACAGCCCTCTCCCATGGTTTTTCTTGCCTTCCCACTACCCTAGTACATCCACCAGCTCACCCTCACCAATTCCCACTTACCCATTACCCCTATACCCTCTCCCCTGGCAAGTTCACTCAACCCGAAGCACCCATCAATGGCTGAGATAATGAGAAGGCCAACAAAGGGCTAGGATTGCTTGGGGATTGTTGTACTCACACATAACAAACACAGCTAGCACAAAAGAAGACCTTTGGGACTTCTATAAAAGAAAAGAAAAGCAAGCCGAAGTTTTTGCACCATGTTACACCCTGAGTTTTTTAGTTTAAAGTTTTTAATTAAGTCTTTCTTTTTGCATTATTGTACCTCAGTTCTATTTTAAAAGCTTTATGTTGTAAGTTCTTAAATATTAATGAAAATTTCATAGTTTTCTTTGAAAAATTGCAAGTGACCACTGTCAAACATAAAAGTCTCATAATATCTCTTTAAGTCTGTCTTATTTGTGTAAGAGTTAATTGTGTTTAAATGAATAAACCTTACTTGTGATCACCTTTATTAAACTGTTCTTCACTAAAAAAAAATTGTTTACAAAGCCTTTTTTATATTTAAGGAGGATTCATGTTTGCGTTTATACTTAAATGGTGTCAAAAGGGAATTTAATGGGTCATACACACCCTAGCCATTTTGGCGGAGTGTGTAGGCTTGTTCATGTCATTTTAATCCAATACTTGTTTAAAGTACAAACCAAATTTTCATGTTTCTTGTTAATGCTTAAAATTCTGTTCATTTTTCTTATAGTTGGATTAAGATAGGCTTAAGTAAAGTTTAGGAATAATGCTTATTGTATCTCTTTCTTGGCTCTCATCTTGTGGTTCTGTTTTTAGACCATGAAAAAGAGCCTTTGGTCTTGATGTTATGTTAAGTGAGGTCATGTGTCAAATAAGTCAAATGCCATTTCCTTTTTGAAAAGACTTGAATTCAACCAAAAAATCCAGCATGGTTTTAGTTTATCATAATATCTTAAATTTTGAAATTAAGTTCATTTACAACCCTTTTAAATCTGTCTTGGGTTGGTCTTGGGAAATAAGCTCTTGAGAGCTTATTGTGTTAAGCTAAAAAAGCCCCTTAAGGCCTGTTTGTACCTCCCCTGGTGCTGAGCACCAAAATATAGCACCACATGTCAGCTTATTACCTTAAGCTATAGGTCTTTTGGCTTTTTTAACATAGCTTTATAGGTTAGGCTCTTAGGTTTAGTAGCTTAATTTCTCTTAGTTAGCTTCTTAGTATTAGCTTTTAATAATAGGCTCTAAAAAGTTCACTATTTCTGTTTTTTTTTTTAAAACTGTTCACATTAGGAACTGCTTTTTTAATTTTAGCTTATCTCAGGGCTTATTTAGTGACCTATCTAGCTTTACATTAGGGCTCCCTTGGCTTATATAGCTTTTCCCTTGTCTTAGCTTATTTTTGTAGCTTAAAATCATAAAAAGAAAAAAAAAATAAGCCATAAGCTCACATAAGCCTGCTGTCCAACAACCCTTAATTTTCTAGCTTATTTAGTTCATCTCAGCTTATACTCCTTTTATGAAAAATGTTCTCCTAAGTCCCCTTTAAACTTTTGCTTTTAAGCGTTTGCATAATATGATGTTGGCCACATTGCAGAGTCTGTGTCCATTCTCAGGGACCATTGTGTAAATTTCTTCTTTTATAGTTAAACATTTGTTAGTCCCTGTGGTTAGTTAGCCTGTTACCCCGTTTGTCCTTTCAGTCCTTTCACTGTTAGTCCTTAGGTTAACCACAGTTAGTTTATTTAATTAATTAATTAAATTAGGTTTAAAATTTAATTAGTTTAATTACTTTTAATTTAATCAGTAACTTTTGGGCATTTTTATATTTTTAGAATTGTTAACTTTTTCTTTATTTAATTTTATTTTTTCAGAATTTTTATAACTTTTATTTTTTGTCTTCTTTCTATTTTTCTTAGTTTTAATTATTTTTAATCTTGTAAAATTTCATAAAAATCCAAAAATTAATTAAAAAAGTATTTTTCTTTTTTATAAAATTTTTCTTTTGGTCATTTAGGTCTCAGGAAAAAATATAAAATTTAGTATAGGTTTAATTTTTTATAAATTTCAGTCTTAGACCCGTTTTACCGGGTGCGTTTTACCGTTTCTTTTCGTTTTACATTCAAACGACCTCCGTTTTAGTTCTAGTTTTCTTTATTTTTCAAAATTATTATTAATTAGGATTTAATTTTTGATTTTTATTTTATTTAGCATTTTTTTTTCTTAATTTTTTGTATTTAGGGTTCCCGATACCTGATTCTGTTCCCGTATTTTAGTATAGATTTAATTTTGGACTTTCCCTTATAACTAATTTTGTTTCCCGGTAGTTATATTGATCCCACATTTCCTTTGCTTGTTTTCTGTAGTATTAAATTAGATTTTATTTATTTTCGTTGTATTTATACAGTGTTTCCATTGTTTCAATTTCTATCAAAACCAGGATACTTTTCACTATGCTAGCCTCGTTGGGACATACGACCCGGGAATATCTCTTCCGGAATCTTTTTATCATTGATTCTTACTTGTGTATTTTAAGTGTATACTATCAACGAATCAATAAGCCATACCAATAAGCAAAAAAGTAGAAAAGAGATAAGAGAAAAGTTGGAAGATTTATTAGAAGGAGAAAACTAGAAGAGATGGTAGATTACACACTCAAACACACAAAGTGTTGAAATGGTAATACAATACACCCTCTCCATGTGTGGATGAGGGTTTATTTATACCCAAATGCCAACTAGGGTAGGGCGGTTTATGGGCTTTCTACATGGGTCGGGCTTGGCATATCTTGGGCTTTAAGCCCGAAATATAGACAATATTAGATTACAAACCAAGCCCGTTGAACCCGACTAGCTTATTACAATACAAGACCTAGTTTGATTTTGTAAGACCGATAATATTCATGTTTGACTTAATATAATTAAAGCTAACATAAACCGTTAGCCTTACCGTGGGGACGGACCCCACGATTAGACTCCGGCGTGAGAGTAAGTATTCATATTGTCTGAGTATATGTCAGAGAGAATAAGAATATTGTATACCCATTTTTGGGTTGTATTGTGATCCCTATTTATTGGTGTCTAGTTACTAGGGGTTTCCTAAGTACTTTGGTTTACTTTTGTTGTGTTTTAATCCAATTGGCCCAGAGTGGGTCCGTTGTCGGGCAAGGATCCACGATAATCGTGTTGAACGGATGCGGATGTTTTCCGCGGATAGATCGTCCTATAGGTGGATCCGCGGACGAATTGTCTATAACTGGATCCGCGGACGGTATCGCATTGGAGTTCGAGCCGTGAGGTGGCCCACGCGGAGATTGGGTTTTACTATGGCCCGTTATTGACATGTTGGGCCCAAAAGCCCGAGTAATAATGTGGCCCAAGTCTAGAGGCTTGGTACACCTAGTATACGTCATCAAGTATTATATACTTAATGCAACCTGATAGCAAAACAGCAGTATGATTATACAGAAACTTGTGCCCCTCTGTCCCAAAATTATAAATAACCTAACTATCCTAAATGTACCAAACTAACAATTTCCATTTTGATGAAAGATGTTTAGTTTAATTTAAGTGTCCATATTATCCTTTCTTTGAACTGTAATTTTCTCCTTGGGGTCTCATTATTTGGAGATTAGAGGGTTTGTGAAGTTACCTCACGCCTTTGGACGCTCAAGTTATGTAGTTGCAGGCTGCCCTGTTGTCTTAAACTAAGTGTTATGGAATTTACATCAAGTTAACCAACTTTTAAATCTAACGATGTACGCAGGGATAGCATCTAGTCTAGTACAATAATTAACATACATATAAAACACATTTAAGGGACATGTAAATTAAATAGGAAACATACCCTCGTAGACACCAGCAAGTATATGAAACCAAGAATGTGAAACTAGTGACTAAGTGGTCACCTCTACGAGTGCTCACACAAACAAGCACGCCCAGATGCTAGTCCTACTTCACGTATAACCCAATACAACCCTTGTATACCAATGACGACTAAACACTACTTGGTTTCTACTACTCGTCACACTTGAGAACCAATAAACCAAGAACCAATAAACACGTGGATAAGCTTCTTGAAGGTAACCGAATTAAACAGTCTAGAAAACAAGGAACCAAAAGGAGAAAAACCTAAAAGAAGGTTTATACTATTCGGCTGACTTTTTAGTTGAAGGAAAGATTGCAACTGATTTGGGAAGTTTCTGTTATTTGAATGTCACGATATGATTGAGAGAGAAGGGAGAGGTATATAAAACCTCACAACCTTAATTGTGATAAGAGTAAAACACTAATATTTTAGGCCTTATCACAACTCTTCAAATCAACCCTTATCAAAACTCTTCCTTATCATCTTATAAAAAATGAATCTAGACACAATATTGAATCCTTATTGTAACCGGCTACTCATTAGGATAATGTAGAATTCATGTCTTAATCATTTTTTTTTGCCCTTTGGTTTATTTTTAGTAGCTTACGTGAAGTAACGAACGCACTCTAAATGTTTTTCGTGTGTGCCCCCAATAGGCTCACACACCTCTAGTCGTGACCGAGCTAGTCCAACTCACATAATCCAACAGCTCCCACTTGGGAGTTGGAGTAGCAGACAGCTCATACACTAACGACGGAAACGTCTAGCAACACTCACATTCGTTTTTAAAACTAGAAGTGTCTGAGATCAAGTTTCATAAACATTTTCAGTAGCATGGTTATTTTGTCTTGCTATAATCATCCCTTTGTTCAAATACCGTTAAAACATGGATATGAATCCTAACTCATTCCATATAGTTTAACCATTTAGATTCTTATTATAGAATTCAATTCAGATATACCAAATGTAATCAAGAAACATCTTGCATTACCCTTTGGGTTCGGCCAAACAATTATCTGATTAATTCTGGAGAGGCGCCAAGGTATTATTCTGCACATATCAAGTAGGAGGATCAAAATATTTGTTGAATACAAGTGTTGTCGAAGCTGCTTCACTCACTTCACAAAAAATAGTCTTTATAACTACATTTTCAAGACACTCGGTTGATCATAGAATTATATAAGCCTGTTATCCAACACATGCCCAGAACTATGTTTGTATTTCTCAGTCTAAGCGATGAATTAACTATAACCATTTTCAAATTTTACCCATATGACAACAGATCCTTAATGTAAACATTTCGAAAAGGTTGAGGTGTCCAATACGCATCCCTTGTGAGTAACATATGAGTTTGGTGGGAACCATCCATATAAATTTTTCAAAAAAGAATATACAACACCTAACATTTGCCTTATTGTAACATTTACTCCCATTTTGTTAACTGAACAATGGATCTTATTTAGGATTGATAAATATTCATGGATTAAATTTGCAAATATAGGGACAAACAATTTTTATTATGAATGATAACAATACCTTGTATCTTTTTTCTGTTCAGAAAATAAATTGTCTTTTACAATCCCCATTATCCAAATGACTAATAAACACAGATTTACATGAAACTATAGTGGAAGCATTCCATTATTCATGTAAGTTTCTGAATGTTTGGAAAAAGCTAACGCTTTTGTATACGGATCAGCTAAAGTTGTCATCTGTGTGAACTTTTTCTAACTTTTATGTCACCCAAATTCAATAACTTCGCGAAGGTAGTGATAACTTTGGCACGGAAAACTTTGTCTAGCACCTTTAGTGATTCCAGAATTATTAGTATTAGCGATTGTCCAGTATTATCACAACTACAATTAATGGGTTTTTTTTCAATTGTGGGAACAACACCAAGCCCATAAATGAATTTCCTAACCCATACGGCTTCCTTAGAAGCATCAAAGGCAGCAATATTACTCAAGCTTTCTGCAGAATGAAGTAGTAGAGAAAATGCTTGTTTGGCACTCTCTCCATTCAACAGCTCCTCCATTCAAAACGAACACATATCAGTTTCTGTGACATGAGGTCTTCAGCATTTCAGATATCCAGCTTCAGGTGTAGCAAGAAAAAAAAACCCTGAGCTATCGTTTTAGATCACTCGTAAACTAGAAACATTGTCCTTAGTATACTGAGATACTTCAGAATGTTATTGACAGTAGTCCCAGTGAAGATCACCTGATTCTGTTGAAATCGGCTTGTTTATGTTCTGAGCGAATTGCAAAACATCAGGGGCGGGAAGTACATCTCACAGCATAAATTAACTGGAACCCACAGCCGAGGCATATGGAACACTTTGCATGCGCTTCAACTCTGACAGAAGGGTGTAGAGGCACCTTATGATTTTACTCAATCTAATTCTTATCTTGCCATGGGGATTTACCACGTTTGGAATTCTCTATGTGAAACCGCTTTAAGATTTTTTCGATATAAGCACTTTGACATAAGCCAATCAACCGTCGTGATCTATCTCTATAGATCTTGATTCTAAGAATATATGCAGCTTCACCTAAATCTTTCATAGCAAAACACTTTCCAAGGTAGGATTTAACATCTTGTAACATTGGAATGCTGTTTCCCATGATCAATATGTCGTCGACATACAAGATTAGGAAAGTGAGCTACTCCCACTAGCTTTTAGATATCACATGGCTCATCAGCATTTTGACTGAAACCAAATTTCTTTATTTCATCATCAAAACGCTTATTCCATTGCCTTATGCTTGCTTAAGCCCATAAATGGAACGTTTCAGCTTGCATACTCGGTTTGGATATTTTGGATTGACAAAACCTTCAGGTTGCTCCATGTAAACCTCTTCATTAAGATATCCATTGAGGAAGGCAGTTTTGACATCCATTTGCCAAATCTCATAGTCATAGTACGCGGCTATAGCTATGGCTATAAGAATCCTAATAGCTTCTCATGTCTTGGCGAAACAGGAGGAAAAGAGTTTCCTCATAATCAATCCATGGGGTTTGAGTATAGCCTTTCGCACAAGAGAGCTTATAGTTGTGTACACTCCATCCTGTCGGTTCTTTTTCTAAAGAGCCACTTGCTTCAACGGTTTTTGCCATTAGGAGGAAGTTCAACCAAGATCAAACTTCGTTGTCTTTCATGGATTGCATTTCCACATTCATAGCATTAAGCCATTTATCAGACTCAGGGTCTAACAATGTAGCTTTATAGTTAGCGGGTTCACCAAGATCCCCTAACTCATGCTCCTCAGCATCGATGTATAAACACATACGATCTGTCGGACGTCGTGTCCTTGTGGACCTACGAATGGGAATGACTATACTTTGAGGTTCATCCCCCTTTTCTAGATCATTCTCTTCATGATTTAAGCTAGTGACTTTAGAAGGAAGGATGCGTAATCTTCTTCTTGAAAAATTTCTAAGATCTTCTAGGGACTCCACTTGCTTTCTTTGATTTATAAGGCACTATTCTTTAGGACTTCGCCATTCCGAGCAACAAGGGACTTTTGTTCTCGGCGTGAGGGGTAGTAGATAAAAAATAACCCATTGTTTTTCCTTTGGGTATCATAATGGAAGATTATTCTTAATAGACACAGGGTTCTAACTTGTCAGGCTTGAGGTAAGAGTATCTGCTTAACAAGTGCCTCACCATAACCCCTAGGACTTTTAAGTTAGACAACTAGGGCTTGGCCCAATGCCATAATTGTATGGTGTCTTTTCAACCTTCTTAGTTGGAACCATATTGTGAAATGCGCTTTTGCAAGCCAGTATTCAAGAGCATAATCCCCAAAAGGACTTTGGAAGAGTTGGTTTTGATCATCATAGATCGGGAACCACTGTCTTGTAGGTTCTGTTTCCTTTTCCGACACACCCATTGTGTTGTGGAGTGTAAGGAGGAGTACGATGGGCGATAATCCCATGATCCTTCAGATGATCCAAAAACTCTTGACTCATATATTCGCCCCCACGATCAGAACGTAGCGATTTTATGGTCTTACCGAGGTTGATTTTTATTCCTTTTTTGAAAACACTTTGAAAGTTTCAAACTCTTCATGGTTATGTTCAACATAGTATACATAAACCATAACGACTTAAAGTCGTAAGTGAATAGTGAGGTGTAGTTCGCTTCCTCCTTGCCTCGATTATAGCTGATTCTTTAATGGGCCACATACATCGGTGTGTATTAGTCCAAGTATGTCTTTTTGGCCTTTCCACTTGTGTGTGTAAGAGTTTTTTGCCCATCCTTACCAGACATACAAGGAACGTATATTTCAAAAGCAACTAAGGTCAGTTTGGAATTGAGGAATCCATCGTTGTTGTTACTTTTCAATGCGGTTTCTTGCTGATGTGTCCAAGACGACAATGCCACAAGAGAGCAGAGTCCAAGTCTAGTTTGGCTCTTTTGTTGCTAACAGTATATATAGAATTTTCATTTGTATAAGAATTAGACAAATCAATTTCAAAAGTACCATCCCTTGGGATAGCACTAAAATAAACCATGTTATTCCTAGAAAAGTGAATTGTTATTATTCACGGGAAGCGGTTAATAAAACCATCTTCGTACAAACGGGAAACTGAAATTACTCCTCTAGTAATAGAAGGAGCATAATGACAATTGTTCAAAACAATAACTAATCCGCTAGGGAGAGATAAATCAAAGTTGCCAATAGCTTCCACAGCTTCACGTTGACCATTGCCCACGTACAAGCTAAGAGCCCCCGGCTTCAGTTTCCTACTTGCCCTTAGACCCTGCGTTGTATTACAAATATGAGTACCACAACCAGTGTCATAGATCCATGATCTATTAAGGAAAGTATTGAGTTCTATAACGAAGATACCTGAACACACAGTCAGTGGTTGCGTTCTTTTTCTTCTTTAGCAACTCGGCTACCAGTAATGAGGACAATTCCTCTTTCCATGTTCTGTCTCAACCACATCATGAAGATTTGAGTCCTTTGCGGGATCTTAACCTTTGGGGTGGAGGGGGAAATCTTGGGCTTGGGATCATAAGCGTGCTTATTTTTCCAATTCCATGATTTTGTCCCCTGCCAGCCTTTGAGGGTTGCGGTTTGTTGGCTTTTTACCTTTCTTGGACTTTACCAGCTCGAATAGCATGTAGAGCAGGAGCGTTGTTTTTGGGCAGATTAAGAGTTTGCTCATGGTAGTTTTAGCATAGCATACAACTCGGTTTAACAGTCTTCCCCAGGCTATGCATGTTGTAATTCTGCACAAACCCATCAATTCTTGCGTAGACCGATAAGAATCAGACTCACAGCAAGGCCAAGTGTCACGGGGTGCCCCAAACGCTCTAGATTGTCAATATAGCCCTTCATTTTCAGAACATACGAGCTAAAAATGACCTGCCCTTTTCCTTGTATACAGGCGTGAAATTCACGTGTAGGTCTGTTGAGCTCATGCTATGCTTGCTGGGCAAAACCGAGCTTAAACTCCTTTAGATGTATTAGCATGGAGGTTTTCTAGATTTCGTTGGATCTCTGGCTCCATGGTCAGATGAGATGAGTCCGCAATCTCTTTTGATCCTTAACCCAAAAGCAGTATGATGCTTGCAAGGATTTCAGGAAGCAACATGCTGGACCCGCAGGAGTACAGGAGCAGGTGGAAGTGGCGCTTAGGAAATTCAAATCTTTTATCATCAATTGATATACAATCTAAGTTTGTCGATTACCAATCATTAAAGTGGGTTCCAGTCATTTTGTGCTTCTCGAGAGGCCCGTGAAGATCGAATTGTTAGTTGACGAGTTTGTCATCTACAATTTGAAAAAGTTCAAATATTAGTATGTCGATAATCTAATTCCTTAAAGTGATTAAATACCCATTTATAATTACCTAATAAGACTAAGATCAACTTGACTCCCACTTTTACAGAAGGTCTGACCAAACCGTATAACAAGTAGGGCAAAAAGAGGTAGCGACGAGCGTTTATTGCATGCGAATGAAAAATCTTAGATTTATGAGACTAAATGCATTTAGTAAATCTTATTGTAATGTAAAAAAGCATATTTTTGGTCTCATCTTATGCCATCGGGTCCGAAGGTCTGACCAGGGAAAATCGATTTAAGTCCACCAATATAGAACTGGCGGCAAAATGTTATAGGTCTGACCTATGAAAAAATTCTGTCATGGGTTGGCAAGGCCCTTAGGTCTGACGGAGAGAAGTCAAGCAAATTGCACGGGTTCTAGAGTTTGGCTGGCCATTGACTTAAAAACAAATTCATATAAGGGTATTACTAAATATGACAAAGTTGTGTACAAGAAGCATGCAAAAACAACTTGTAGCACAAAGTTAAGGAAAACATTTGTTAACCTTTTTGTATAGCAATCATTTATTGTCAAATGTTCACGGTTAGCCTCAATTTAGGTGACGCACAAAGAAGCGGAGAAACAGGGTCACGCGCGAACAAGCGTATAAAATTACCTGATTCATTTGGGAATCTGATTCTAATATCTAACACTTCTCTTATAGTTTGCCCATAATAGGTGAGCCGTACTTCCAGTTGACTAATGATGCTATTGTATGTTAGGAAACCCCTTTTGTTAACATTAGTTTTATAGTTGCGAATATAGTGGAATTACAAATTGATCAAACCCTATATTGTACTCCTACTTGCGTCGGAAGACATAAGTAATTCCAATAGTTCCCTCATATGCCGAAACATGTAGTGGGGTGGGATAAGATTAAAGATCAATTCAACCCCATATTGCGCACATAAAAACTAAGATTACACAAGAAATCAAATTTCATAGTTTAATGTCCGTATTAAATTTGTCCAAAAAACCCTGTTTCGCAAATAACACGTAACTGGTCACAAGGAGTATGCTTATGTGTGTAATATTAGACATGTTCAATCCAAATTTCTCTATAAGTATAAGTTCGTTTTTTAAGAGTTTCATAAAGTCTATTTTGCAATTATTGAGCATCACATGGCATATAACATATAAGCAATTAAAACAGACATGAAATTGGAGTAGAAGTGAAGACAAACTCTTATATTGAAAGCAGTAAATCATATAATGTCACGAGTTTTCAAAAGTGTCTTCCCCAATTGGAGAACCAAAAGACTCTCACTAGGTTTTCTGCTAAAGTACCTAGATCGCCACATCTATCATATAACATGATTGCGTGAGTCTTAAGGCCGAGATAAAACAAGAATAGAATAACATGGCAGCTAAATTAACATTTAATTTTAATCCATTCTCTTTTATCAAGTTACATTAGAATTGATTCTAGGTGTTTATTCATTATTTATGGCAAGGATTGCATGTCATTGCAATAATTTTCCAATAAAACAATAAATAAATCAAATTTCATGCAGCCCTAGCGTGTTTAAATATGTGTGTAATCCATAAAACACTAAAACGAGTTAACTCGTGATGCCACTGTTGGGATTTGATAAACTGTTAACCATTAACACTACGAGTACGCAGCGGATATAGATCATGTTTGGTTCATATAGTTAACACACAATAAAAAAAAGAGAAACATAGGAAACTAACCCTTGAAGTCAACAACAAATGTAATGAAACAAAGTGACTAAGATGTCACCTCTACGAGTGCTCACACAAACACGTCTAACGAATGCGCCCGGATGCTACCGGATCTAGTCCAAATGACACGTATAACCCAATACAACCTGAAAAAGTCCCAATTGGTACCAAGTACACCGAAAATCAGGAAGTGTGCCTAGGGTTTATACCGAATTATTCAGGTATGCACCGAATTTCACCTAATAGAAACCAAAAATCAAATGGGTCAAACCCTAGGTGTTTCTCTAAACTGTTGTCATCCTGTGAGAACTAGTAAACCAACATAGGAGATCAGCTTGTAGGACTTGTGGGATCCAAAACCACACTCGAAAAACCCTAAAAAGGTTTACTGAAAATGGGCAGAAAACGAAAAACAAAGAACCCTAATTAGGGTTTTGGTTTATTCGGTTAATGCTAGTGAATAGGTGAAGAGATGAAAATTTTTCTATGTTTTTAGGCTATCTTAGACGAAATTTATGAGCTAGGTGGGAAATTATATATAGCTTCACATCCCTAACTCATGATAAGATTAAAGTCTTCAACTTTAATCTTATCACAACTCCTCCAAGCCTTATCACCATTCTTTTCTCCTTATCCTTACATCCATCGAACCTAGACACCCTCCTAGAACCTTCTTGTATGGCCGACTTCATAAGGGCACCACGAGGTTCTTGTCTAGTCGATTTTTGGTCCAAATAGTTTACTTTAGAAAGCTACGTGAAGTTACAAACGCACTCTAAATGTTTTAAAAAACTTTATAAAGGTGATAAAGAAATCAGGAGCGTCATAAGAAAAGAAACCTGTTGAGTTTTGCTTGCCCCGCAAACAGCTTGAAAAATCACTCGATACTTTTTTTTATCATTTGCACCACTTCCCTAAGAGTTGTCTCTCCCAGACTCTATTGCGCCAGTAGTTCCTCTTTATTCGCTTGGCTATTCGTGCTCCCTGAAAAGCTTTGTCTCCAACTACCAAACAAAGCTGCACTCCAAGACTGTCTTGATGAATTATTTCATAACCTTCCTGAACTAAAGTCTTCTTCCCTTACAACCCGAAAAGGGTTATCCAATGTTTTCAAAATATGAACCATTTGAGGCTGTTTTGCTGGTTTTGGATTTAGGCAACACTTTGCCACTATGGCTACAACCGAAGCTTCTTCCATTAAATCTTCATTGTATTTTGCTAACAAAGAATTCAAAAAGTAATCATTTTTCTATTTTGAGGCTCAGATAAGTGAGTAATCACATACAAAGATACGGCCGCCATGGCTGCAAACTTATTAAGTTTGCCCCGCCAAGATGCACGTAGCCTAAATTCTAATCAAACCCGCTTAGGGACACTCAATATTATCATCACAGCCTCTTAATGAAATGTGACACGTCTAGAATGATGATCCAACAATCTATCAGAGTTGCAAAATTATAAATGCATAAATACGACAATATCTTCATCGCCTATGATAAACCGCCACCTCAAGAAAAATGCATATTCATATGACGTAACATCACCAAACCGACCTAAATCCGTGACGTAACATCACCAAACCGAGCCACCTAATAAAACAGACCTAATGATACATTGATACATATGTATGCACTATTAGGTCAAGCAAACTAACAAACCCATATAAACAAAAAACATGTCGGACCAACGGCAAGGTATAAAACCGCTTGGTCCGGTTCATCGATTACACAAACTTTGATTTTCATTAAACTCAGGCCAGCTTTCTTGCATACGCATTCATAGAGGTTGCTGAGGCCAGAGATTCTCGCACTCAAACATCCGTCTACCCTACGCAGCAAGAGTAAATTCAAGGGTCTCATCAACCTCTTACAATTTCAAAGTGCTTAAAATTTACCAAAACAGGTAAAATAAGTTTTCCCAAATTTATCACACCTAAAAGAACAACTCTTCTAGCAACCATTAACTGAATCACACATAGAAACCCCAAGAATCCACAAATGGAGTTTTTTTTGCATTTAATCACCAAAAACAGCAACCAAGAATTATGATCCGACAAGACAAACAAAAACTCTGGGAACACAGTCCATACCTACTGAAATAATTAGCTGGCATTGGTATGGTTATTGTTCCCACAAAGATGATTACCGATTGAAAAATCCCATTCGGCAATCATATTAAGGATTCATTATTTTCACTTCCACCAAAAGTAGATATGAAAGTTGATGAGATCCAATGCACCAATTGAATAAGAATTCAAACAAAAGCAAAGAATCAAACACATCTACAACAACAAATTCAACCCTAATACCATCAATAATTTCAGACAATCCACATTGATAAGAGTAACACAAAAATATTATAAATAAAACCATAGAATTAGAGGGATCTCATATCGACGAACTTACTTCATTACCGTCGGCACACACACATCACAAAACAATGATGTGTCATTTACCTACCATTTGCTAGGGTTTACAAACCCTAAAACACAATAACACCATTCTAGGAATATCAGCAATCTACAACCATCACCAAAACAAAAGCCGCAAAACCTCCCAAGATTCATGTGGATGAATATAATTTAGGAGTATGTGATCTAGGAATGGAAGTGTGGTATGACACGTACCCGTTATATGGTGTATCTCATTAATCAAGACATGTGTTAGATGCACTACGTCAAAGAGAATGGATCGATTTTAAAATGCATATGGAGTGGGGGTCGGATCCGGGTTTATTATTTTAAAATGCATATGGAGCGAGTCGGTTTTGGGTTAATTCTTTTAAAATGCATATGGAGCGGGTAGGAACCGGGTTTATTATTTAAAAATGCTTACTAATGTTCCTTGCCGTCTTTGTAATAATATTTAAAATAGTATTGTTTGATCCCAATCCGAAGTGTGTGTGTACACACACACACACACACACACACATACACATATATATATATATATATATATATATATATATATATATATATGTGTGTGTTTTTGATCCCATGAATAATCTTTCTAGCTCTTTAAGGTTATAACTAACTTGTGTAAACACAGATTAACTATAAGATAAACAATGACTAAGAACAATATAAGTTATGCGGAATCTAACTTATACTGCTAAGAAGAACATAATTAACTAACTACGTATATTGATATAATCTACCAAAGGTTACATATTTTCTAACTATTGATCACTATAACTATGCCGCATAAGGTTCCTTTTATACACCAAGGAAACCCTAATGAGCTTTTCAAAATGCATCTAGAGATCATGCATATCTATTCCTAACATTTCTTATGCATATCTCTAACTCTAACTAACATTCTGCATAAGCAGACTTAACTAAACATAAATATTAACTATACTACCAGTATTAACATCTTTATACTGGCAGATGTAACTACATACTATCAGAACTAACATACATACTACCAGAACTAACCAATATCAGCAGCATTAACTTCATAATCATAATATATCCCAACAATCCTTCCTCCCCTAACTGATATTTACGTCCTGATAATCATCAAGATTCTTGATTTTGGTCTTCACTGCTACTGAGAATTCTTTCAAACACCATCATCATCAAGGTAGTGTCTTCTTACTTTGCTTTTCTATCAATTTCAATAACTGATAGCATTCTTCATTTTGTTTCCCTCTTTGAAGCTTCATATCCAGCATATCTTGACAAGCATCAGATGATAAAGGATACTTCCTTTCTGTCAACATATAAATAACAGCTGCTTTCAATGTCAAACAATGCACTCCACAGGAATCATAATAACTCCAATTCAACATCTTTTGCTAAAGTGGTAAACTCCAGATAGCATCTTCACTAAGAGGTGGTTCAAACATAGTTCTGAGATCACTCCAAAGTACTCTGTCATAAACATCCTCAAGTCTATTTGCTCCATACTTCTGCATTACCAACCTGTAGAACTCCTGTAAAGATTTGTGTCTCTATGATATCTTTAAGCATAGCTCCAAAACTCATGTAAATTGTATCAGCTCCATTTGCTCTTATTATTTGATATATTGATAAGTGTAAAATACACATATCCGTTAATACCTAAATTAACCCAATTAAACCCAAAACAGACCAAAAATGGCAAAAATATGCTTGTATTTGTGTTTTGTGTGTATAGGTACGGATATATCAAAAATCATAAGAAAAAAGTCAAAAACGGGCAAGCACGGACACGAGAATCAGTAGAGTACCAAGCCGAAGCCAGGAAAGTCAAGCCTCAGTCAAAGTCAGCCAAGAAAAGTCAAAGTCAGTCAAAGATGGTCAAAACTAATTCCCAAACACAAAAAGGACAATCCTCAAATATTTCACTTTGGTCCCTCAACGTCTCACAAAGTCCAAAAATGTCCCCTCCACCTATTGGCCCAGGATAGCTTAATGGCCTCTAAAAACCTAGGAAACCCTATCCGGATCCCAAAAGCCCAATCAAAGCCTAAATCCCTAGCCCATTCATTTTTTTTAAACCACAAGGACTGGTTTTGCAAATTCCAAAAGTATTTTATAACTTGAAAAGAAGAAAAAAGAACACAACCGCGAGGCCATATTTGCAAATTCTCCAAAGATATAAAACATTTTAAACATGTCGAAAAGGGCGCGAAAACCCATTTACTAATACACGGATCCGTCGTCCCATCTTTACCCAACAGTCAAAATCAAAGGGCTTTCCCCAATTAGGGACGAATAAGACAATTCAAGTGTAGTACAATGAAATGGCGAGGTTAATTCAGTCTTATCAAAGAGCGTTCATTAATCTCAAACCAGCTTCAAGGTACACGTCCAGCTATGGTAAAGCACACAGAGATGCTGGACTTGCACTCAACTCATTAGCCCAAAGAAGCACAAGCTGACACAATCAAGAAATGACAGCTGGCAAGTCTTGAGGTACACAAAAATGAACTAACGCTTACAAAGCCCTCAACTGATTGAAGAAATATTGGCTGAGATTAAAAGAATTGGAGAGCAAGGCAAAGGGTCCCTAAAGCTTCACCAAAATGGCTATATATAGAGGTTTACTCCTCACAACACATACACGTAGCTTTTAGGATTATTATTTTAGCTTAATTTACTTTAGTAAATTTTTGTACTTTTCCTTTTAAATATTGTAAGCAAACCTTTTATTAATGAAATGCAGTTGTTTTTAATCTCTTAAAATCTCTCTAATTCATGATCTCTCATTTTTCTTATTTAGAATTAAGCTAAAGCTCAATAAGCCCTTATAAGCTCTAATAAGCTCTCAAGAGTCTATAAGCTCTTGATTTGAGCTTAATTAGCCTTAATCATACTTTAAACCTATAAAATCAGCTTAAATTCTAATTACCTTTGGATTTGGACTTATAAGCTTAAAGAAGGGGGATCTAAAATGGAAGGATCCCCAAGGACTTATATCCTAGCTTATTAATAAGCTAGGGAGCTTGTAGCTGCTCTTAATTGAGACCTTTTGTTTAGCTAAAGGTTCAAGTAAGTTTTACTTTTCCTTTTTCCATAATTTCAATTTAAACTACCTAGTTTAATAAGCTATACCATGCTTATTATTGCTTGTTTGCTTATTCTCTTTGCTTATTAGTACTTATTTGTGTTTAGTTTAGCTTAATAATCTTAGATATTAATTTGTTTTTGCTTTTGATAGTTTAGATCTTTGATTTTTATAAATTTGTCATAAAACTCCTAAAAAACCAAAAATATTAGATAGCAATAGTATTAATCTTGATTTCCTAGTTAAATTCAGATGTTAATTCATGTTTAATTCAAGCTTGTTTTAAAAGCTAAATCATCTGGTAGTTAATACTTGTTTATTAAATTTCACTTTAAAAGTTTTTCTTAAATCTGTCTAGTTTCTTAAGGAGTGTTTGGTTTAAGTGTGTTTGACCTCAAAAAGTCAAAACTAATTATGCATTTTGCTTGAGTCACTTGTGTTTACCTTTAAGACAATTTAGGAAAAAGAGTTTTTAAAAATTAGATTTTGAAAATGAAAAAAGTTTAGAGCTTATATTCCTGTTTCTGCAGCAGGGCAACTATCTCTTAAATTTGATTTTGGAAATCTTGAATCAAGCCATTTAAGGCTTGTTATCACTTGATTTTTATTTGAACACTCTATTGGATTGTGTCTACGTCAAGGATTTCGCCATGAAACCTGCACTTTTGATTTGCACTTGTGCAAAGTGCACCAGTATTACAAAAAAGTTAGTACTATTGTCACTTTTAGAGCTGTCACTTTTAGATTAGCCTTTAGTTAAGTAAAAGTAGGATTTAGGCTTTTAAATTCAAGTAGGGTTAAGTCTAAGTATAACTTATTATAGAAAAGTTTTTAATTTGCATTTTCCTAGCTATTTACTTAGCTTAATTTAGCTGTCAAATCATAAAAATTCATAAAAGCCAAAACAGTTAGCAATAAATTTATTTTTTTTAAATTTAAATTCTAGCTTTGAAGTAGTAGGTTTTATGCTTAAATTAGTTGTTTATAGATAGTTGTTTGTTAAGTTTACAAATCTCATTGCTGTCTTTGCTTTTTTGAGCATTTGAGCTTATTTTGGTTTTGAGCTTATTGCTTAGTTTCCTGAGTATGTCACTTTCATCATCACTTTCAGTAGTCTTTTAGTAATTTAAGCTCTATTTTCTTTTCATTCTTAGATTAAGCAAGTCCTAAGCTATTTAGAACACTTTTTCTTTTTCAAATTAAGCTTAATTTGGAAAAGAGGATTCGAGTAAATTTGGAAATTTACTTTAGGAGTCGAATCATCATTACCCGATGGTAACGAATCAAGAGGAGCGAGTTCATCGGCGAACTTCTCTAAATTATCATACCAACAAACACACATCACACTACTACACACACACAATTATCACAACACACAAAATCAACACACGTCATCAATCAATATCACAAATTCAACATCACCACAACGACACACACCAAAATGCACAACACCACACATCATCCATATCACACTAATCACAGAACATTAAACTAACAATACAATTATAGCTCAATCAAAATTATCAACAGACATACTATACACACATAACACACTTCACACAAACACAAATATCACAACACACAATCAATCCACAATCTACACACAAATCAAATCAATATCAATCAAACACAACCATTAATCAATCATCTACAACCAAAAATAACAACACACAACAAACAACAATCAATATCTCCAAGATGCACATCAACACCGGTACAAAAAACACAAACACATCTCACAACAAACACAACCACTCCAACGAACAACACACAACACACAACAACACGACAGATCACACATCAATCAATACAATCAATTATCACAACAACCACAAATCCATCAACCACACACACAAAGCCACAACACTAACACACATACTGAACACGACATCAATCACACACAAACACAAACAAACACGAAGATCACTTCCAATCACAACGACAACAAAACTAGTCTTTCACCGAGACATAACGAGGAGGAAGAGTATTAGTGGACTCTAGCTACGCCACTAAAATGGATCAGTCCTTTTGTAAAAATCAATAGATAAAATGGCAATGAACAAAATCTTTTCCTGTTTTCTCAGATTTATCGGCATAATAAACAAGTTCCTTCTTTTTCCTACTCTTAAAGTCAATTTTTCCTCGTACAAATCAATTAGAGCTTTTGCGGTGCGAAGGAAGGGACTTCCTAAAATAACAGGCACTCTCGGATCGAGCTTAAAATTAACCACCACAAAATCCGCAAGAAAAGTGAAACCATCGACTCTAACTACAACATCCTCGGCTATGCCCATCGGGTGAGTAATCGAATGATTGGCAAGCTCGAGTGTCATACATTAAGAGAGTCCAAGCTTCGAAGTATCAAGTTTCTTGTAGATAGAATGAGGTAAAAGGTTAATGCTAGCACAGCTCTGACTCGGCGAAAGCACTAGTCCCTATTGAATTCTTTGTAAAGCATGGGATAACAGCACATTCCGTTCTACTCGAGCTTCTCATCCTTTTGTTAGAATTAGTTTGGGGAGATCCACATATCCATTCATCATTATAAATCGAATAACGTTTTAATCTTTGCATAATTCATAAACGGCTTAAATTTACGTAGAGACCCGACTTTAAACATTGAGGACAATTTTTTCCGTTTAGTTGGGAAAGGGAATATATCGATTGATGATGCTGCTTATTGTTTGTTCTCCGACGTACCTGTTTTTCAACAAAAAATAGCAAAAATTTTAAATTTTAGTCATTAAATATAAAAAAAAAATTATATATATATAATAATAAAATAAAAAAATATATATATAGTAATTGTTAATGGGGAACGACAAATGTAGGTTTCGTAGTAAGCAATAAGAAGTAATTTTTGACTCAATCGACGTGTAGAGTTCTAGCTTTCTCCCTTAACAATTAATATGATAGTTAGTGCTAGTCACATGTAACATTAAACAAGCTAGAACCTTGAATCATTAGTAAATGAAGACTTGTGCTAATCTCAAGTAGATTTTAAATATTCCAAGTTGGAATTTATATTAGGCTAAAGTGTTCGCAAATTTCTTTCTAAGATTTTAAATTGCGCAGAAAAAAGAAATGGATGATGGTTAATTATAAGTCATGACATTAAAAACGTAGAATAGTGGTTTTCTTTCAAGGCTCATATGTATTAATTTGTGGCTTTACTCCATTAGCTTGTTTCACCTTTAATATAAATGTTTAATAAATAGAGTTGTATGGTTTTTTGGTTTAAAAATAGGCTAATAGAAGTTTTCTTAGTTCCTTTTGATAGGATGAGTACTCATCAGGAACACTTTAATTTGGCAAACTATAGTATCACGTAATAAAATTTTTGCTTATTCCTTAAAGAGCCATAGGGTAATATGAGATAATAAATTCAATAATAAGCTGAGACTGATAAAAGTTTGCTGTAATCTTGCCGTCTCACAACCAGAAGATTATCCAGCCTTCAAAAAAAGGTTGAGGAAGTTAACCGAAGTCGAAATAATGTTTGCTACATCCTTTGTCTGAAGGCGTGGCCGATGTTTTAGCCTTCTAAAGGACTGAGGATTATAAAGTTGCCCTTAATTTTTTGTCTTACTTTGTCCTTTAAAGAGCCTAAGGGTATAATTGTGCAAATAAGATTGGTCCATTCATGTCTTTAAAGAGCCGTTACGGGATATGACATGAATAGTGCCTGCTTAAGTTGCCTAATAAAAAGCAAATTTTGTTGCCTCGATTGGACTTTAATTCTTGATAAAATTGATCTATTTTGAAAGGGCTAGGAGCTAATTATTGCGTTCTTAACCATTACGCTTTATTTTTGGAATTAATAAATATCGAAACAAAAGTCTTAAAGAGCCTTCGGGTATATGACTTAAGTAAAATCTTGAGATACAAAAGTAGGATTGGGAGGAAAAGTAAGTACACAATTAATATTTATGAAGTAGATGTTAGTTCATGACTTGTAATTACAATGATCTTGTTTTTTTTTTAAGCTTAGCATGGGAAAAGTGAAAAATCGGGGATGATGAAGTTATCTTTTAGACACTTAATTGTGCTTTTTATTCTATGATCCTAAAAGTTACCAATAAGGTAATGAAAACAATACATTATGTCAACACAAATAAGTTGTAGTTAGGTAGTTAATTATCAAGAAAAATCATAAAAAGAGAAAAAATCTTAGAAAATGGGAAATCGGGTGTTTTATAACTTGTGATCTCTTAACTCTCTCAACAAAAATCTTTGCTACTTTTCAAAGGTTTAGTTTGGGGAAGTTTCGAGGTATTTGGTTATAAGGCATGTGATATTGCGTGAGGACATGCAATCGTTTAGTTTGGGGAATTTTGATAAGTGTAAAATACACATATCCGTTAATACCTAAAATAACCCAAATAAACCCAAAACAAACCAAAAATGGCAAAAATATGCTTGTATTTATGTTTTGTGTATGCTGGTACGGATATATCAGAAATCACAAGAAAACCGTCAAAAACGGGCAAGAACGGACACGAGAACGGGAGAGTGTACAAAAGCCGGAAGCAAAGCCATGAAAAAGTCAAACCCTCAGTCAAAGTGGTCAAATCATGGTCAACAAAAGTCAACAAAAGTCAACAAGGCCTAAAATAGTCCAAAAATGACCCCTCACCTCTCATTGGGCCCAGATCCCTTTATAAACCCTACCCGGATATTTAATAAACCCAAGGCCCAATTCAAAGCCCAAATACTAGCCCATTTACCCTTATTAATAAACCACAAGGACCATTTTTGTCATTCCTATAACCTATTTTACACTTCACTTGTGCTATATAACCAGAGGGACTAAAAGTGCAATAAGTCTAAACTTTAAAACGAATTACCCTGTGGCAGTTAAAACAAGCGGGAAAAACGTAGGCACTATTCATCATCTCCTTCGCTAGTTACCACAGTCAAAACAAGGGGCTTTTCAAAATCGAGGGTACAAAGGACAATTCAAGTTATAAGGATTAAGCTGGCAAGGTCTTACATCATCACTCAAGCTAATTGGTCTAAACCCACATGGGGTATGCCACGTAGGATAACTAAAAGCACAAGGAAATGATGGTTTTACTTCTGAGGTACTCACTAAAGTAACACAAGGAGTCACATCACGGATTGTCACGCTGGCAATCCGTGTGTGTACGTACTTGATCTAACGGTTCAAAACCTAGATCATAAGGAAGAGAAGAATGGAGGGATTGGATTCAAGCTTGGAGAGAGAGACTCAGAAGCCTGGAAGCTTCATATCAAGCCTATAAAAGGAGCCCTCAAGTCAAAAAATAGAGTGTAGTTTTTATAGTTTTTAGAGTCTAATATTAGCTTATAATCGTTTTAGCTTATTTTTTTTAAAAAAGTGTAATTTCTGTTTCAATCAGTATTGTACCATGCTTTTTAATCAATATAATTAAGTTTCTTTTCAAATTCTGTCTTTACTTTAATCATTTTATGATAAATTGTATTCAAAATTTGCTAATAAGCTCTCTAAAGCTCTAATAAGCTACCTTAAGCTTAATAAGCTGAGATAACAATGAAATTGGATGGCTGCTTTAGTTATCTCAGCTTTGGTTTAGTCCTGATGGTCAGGAGTAGGTTAGATTAGGTTTATGCATTCAATAAGCTCAAAACAGCTTATAAGCTTTTAAGCTCATAAGCTGGTGGATTAAGCTCTCTATTGAGCTTACAATTCTCTGTTTAGCTGAGAATTTAAGGTACTTTCCTTTACTCGTTTATTATTTTTTTTAGTTTGATAGTAAACACATAAAATCCAAAAACATTAGTTTAATTAGTTAAGATTTTAGAATTTTGCTTATTCAGTTGTTTAATCATGATTATTAAGTTTGTTTTAAGCTAGTTTTTATCTGGTATTTAGTGCTTGTTCATTAGATTTCTCTTAAAAAAGCTTTTCTCAACTCTGTCATAATGGTTAAGTAGTGTTTGGATTAGTGTAATCTCAAAATTGCACTAGCAGTACTAACTTCAGTTAGTACTGCTTAGCTTTTACACTACCAGTACTAACTTCCAAGTTAGTACTGCTTTCACAAGTTAATACTGTTAGCTTTAATTTCAGTAGAATTAAGTTTAGTTTCAGCTTATTTAGATTTAGTTTTCATTTCCTAGCTTATTTCATTGCTTATTTAGTTTTCAAAAGTCAAAATTGCACTAGCAGTACTTTCTCTTGAAAGTACTGCTGAATTTTTACACTAGCAGTACTAACCATAAGTTAGTACTGCTGTGTTCATAGCTTTATTTAGTTAAGTAATTTTAGGATTTAGCTTATCAAATTCAGTAGAATTTAAGTTTTCATAGAGCTTAATACATTTTAAGTCTTAAATTTTGTTTTCTAGCTTATTATCTTAGCTTATTTTGCTGTCAAAAGTCTTGAAAAATCTGAAAATTCCAAAAACAGTACTTAGAAACTTTAGGATTTAAATTTGTTAATTTAGCTTATAAGTTTAGATTTTATAACTTAATTTGATGGATAATAAGTAGTTTGATAAGTCCTTAAAGTGTCAAAGTCTAGTTCAGATTATTTAGTTCTCTAGCTTATTTGAAGTTTGTGTTTCTTTGCTTATTTCCTGAGTTTGCTTGCTTAATGATCAATTTCAGTAGCATAAAAGTAGTTTAAGCTTTAGTTTCTTTTCATTTATAGATTAAGCATATCATAAGCTCTTTAGAACTTCTTTCCTTTTTCATTTTGAACTAGTTTTGAGTTTTTTATAGCTTATTTTCTAAAACCAAGGGTTAAACCCTACTTTCTGTA
>BQNB010042077.1:24735-46359 GCA_026074375.1 Tanacetum coccineum | reverse complement strand
GGTTTAATTATGATCATATGGGTGTATTCGTTAGGGTTTAGATCGCGTTAGAATTTGATTTAGATTGGGGCAGAATTTAAGGCTGTTTGTTTGGCTGATATCTCAATGATGGTGATAGCATTTGTGGTATATCCTATATCATAACACGGGGTCGATTCTTGGATCTGGCTAGTTTCTAGAGAGAGAAACACTTGAGAGAGAATATCTTAGAGAGAGAAAGTGTTTTCTATGAAATGAAATAATAACTAGCTTGCCTCTTCCAAAGTTGGAAGAGGCTATATATAGCACTTACAATATACCGGGTATTCGTACCCGACTTAAAACCGAAAAACGTACTATTAACTATTAAACTACGAGCTATAATAAACAGTAAAATACACGGGGTGACCGAGTCTTTTTCTAATACCTAACAAAGCGGGCTCTCCAAAAGCAAAACCTATTTGGTTCTAGAAAAGGTGGTATTTGCATAGAACACCCTTCGATATAGTTCTCTTGAGCCATGGATCTTTACTCGACTTTTAAAAAAATTAAAGTTAGGATTTCGAATTTTGGGGAAAAGAAGTTTTCAACTTAAAACGACTTCTTAGGAAGGTTTTAACGCTTGAAAACTTGAGTAAGCTGCTCTGATACCAATTGTAGAACCGTAGAGGGAGGGGGTGAATACGGTTTTCTTGACTTCTTTGAATTTTATAAAACCTCAAGTCTCAAAAGAGCTGAGTTGTGTACTAATCTACTTTGTAATGAGAACAATAAATAAATAGAGAGAAGAAGAGACACCACGATATATACTGGTTCGAGAAGAGGGGTTTAGTCCTTCCGTACGTCCAGTTGCGAATCCACGACACTGATACTATTCCTAGTATAATCCTTATAGTGGACTACAAACCATATTATAATTTAACTCTACTGACTTTTAACAAAGCTCGGCGCTCACACAAAAGAGTCACTACCTATGGTATTCCACCATCAGAATCCACCCCTAAGAATTCATGATTCGACTCAACCTATAAACTCTAAAAGCCTTCCCCTTGGAAACTTATCAAACCGCAACTAGCTCCCCAATTATCTAGGCTTGATCCCACGGATACAAGTCTTCCCTAACAACTCGATTGGATAAAAGATAAATTGATGAACAAAGTCCTAACCTAACCTAGAGACTCGATTCTAAAGAAAGGGTATGAGAAAGAAGACCCTCGACAAAACACACAAGTATGAATTATGTACTTGTGTGGCTCTCTTGCGGAGATGTGTTCACTTCAATGGATGGTAGAAGAGAAGATTAAGAACATAAAGGTGTTAGACTTAGAGGATTAGAGAAGAGAAAAGAGAGGAAAGAATGTTTGTAAGAGGCGAGGAATACAAATGCCAAGAGGGGGTATTTATAGGCTAAAAACCCAAAAGTTGGTAAATGCAATTCGCGTGTGGCGTGCTGGCCGTGCGTCAGGGCGCTAGAAACCCGAACCCATTTTTTCAGGTTTTTGGCTTTTTAACTACCCGCTCTTTTTAAACCCCCAATTGTACTTCACATTATGACCTTTCAATCATTCTTACACTCAAGGTCAACCAACTCAAATAGCCATTTGATAAAAGCATTTGTGAAGTATTAAAAGCATTTTGCTTATCTGATAAAGTAAAGAGAGAAAACAATTATCCGAAAGGGGTAGTTTGGGTATTCCTCAAAGTCTAACTAGCTTAGTTGGGATCCAACTAAAGATTTGAAATAGCTAGTTAGGGTACAAGAGAAGATTCTTGGAATATTCTTTGCTTGGAGAGAAAGGGGGAAAGATTTGAAATTTGAATTTCAAATTCATTTAGCCATATGTTGGATAAAGATGAATGAGTTGTCATGATGTGATGGAAAGGAGCCTCTTGATCTTATTTGAAATGGAGGGTGAGGATGTGAAGAGTACACTTAGTTAAGTGGCAAGATCAAGGGTGACAAGAGGGTTACGTTTGTTGTGTGAGTGAGAAGTGAATGTTTATGAGAGAGATTAGGTTTGTTTGAGATAAGAGATCAATCCAATGGTTGAGAAGAGAATAAGGGAGTTTGGATTGATGAGGTGGCTTGATCAAGGGTAGAAGAAAAAGTGTGTTTCTTGTGTTTGTATGAGAAGCAATCCAAGGGTTGACATGAGAAGAGTGTGGGAACTTTGATTGATGACATGAGTATGTGTGTGTGTGAAATTTGAATTCATTGGTGAAGAAGGTGAATAGTAAATATGTGGTGGAGAATATTTTGATAAGATATGGAATATCCTTGGTTGGGAATGTAAGGGACATAGAAGTACAACAAGTACAAGGAATATACATTGTCTAAGGGAATATGAGTTGGCATTGTTGAGGATAAGATTTGAGGTTTATTTGGTGAAGGTTTATGTGTAGGAAGGTTTGAAGATAATGATGAAATCAAACGATTGATTTGGGTTAATAATCACATTTCCAATAAGAGAGGAAAGAGTGGACATATGTGATTATTGGATTGTTTAGGAAGAAGATGTTTGGAGTGTGTGTGGAAGAGATGAAATCACTTGTTAGGTAAGAAGGGTAAACAAGCGATTAGGAAGAATGGGTAAAGGGATTTTGTAGAGGAAGTGAGAACTTTTACATGTGAGGAATATATATGAGTTTGTAAAACATTTTTATAGGTAAGGAAGTGAGAAAAGTCAAAGTATGATTAACTTCCAAATACCACAAACTCAATTAGTCATTTAGACTTTAATCCATGATAATCAACAATAGATTTAATCACTAATCATCTTGATGTAAACAAGCTAAGTGCTTTGCATCTTAAGTAAAGCATATCCCATAACTGGAAATGATGCGTTTACACAAAGTGACCTTTGACTTAGTTTGACCAATAAGGGAGTAAAATCCGTTACGTGATTAGGAACAACATAAATTCAAATTAAGGCCAAATGATTATTTTTTTCTTGTTGGTATGTTGAAAATATGATCGTACTAGGTTTAGAAAAAAGTCTTGGCCTTGGCTAAAGGCGTTTGATAAAAGATTTGAGTTGACATTTTATAGAAAAACAAGAGGATTCATTTTTGTTCCTCTCTAAGTTTAAACCTCATTTGGAGTGTTCCCAAATGCTCAAATATCATGTACATACCTTTATGGAAGTTTCCACATGTGTCAGGTAAGAGGAAAGCCGATAATTAAAAAATTCGTAAAACGGACTTTGCGTGTGGCGCGCTGGCCATGCCCTGACGCGTGCCAAACGCGCCAGACGTAAAAGTATGGTTTTACGGATTTTGGCTATCGTTTGTGATTTTACGTTTTGCGAACATTTATTTGTCGTCGTTAAAACATAAAGGAGATCCTAGTCAATGTTGCACCAACACAAGGATTAAAATGTTTATATTGAAATTGTTATTCAGGTGAGAATAAACTAACATCGACTTTCCATTAAAATTGTTTTTTACTAGTTTTAATGCTCGTACACGCACTAGACTTAGACAAAGGATGAATTAAATAATAATTTCGTTATTACGATTTTTAATAGATTATATGTTTTCTTAAGAAAATCTAATGTTTATATGTTTGATTATGTTATTTTTTACTTTGCTTCGTGTAAATTAATATAAAACTACTTCAACTTTTAATGTTCGAATTTCAGACTCTTTATGTTCTCACTATTTTTATTCGGAATAGTTATATCTCAATTATTAATCAACAAACTAATTACATCAACCCGTGCACGCACGTAATTTGGGCAGATAGTATAATGGATAATAATATTTGAATAATTTTTCTTTTCAAGTTAAATATTGTGACAATTCATAAACTCAATATTTTGTAGTGTTTAATATTTTTTATAAAAATATATTAACTTTTTAATACTTAAATAGTTACGATACTTATGCACGCATCATAATTTTTTTAATTATGTGCTAATATCGATTGATATTTGTATATATTTTTGTTTAACTGAAATTTTAGTTATCGTGTTCTAGACATTATGTGTGTTTAGTAGCACATAACGACATTAAAAAAATATGTGTCTTCGTGCTTTCATTTTGATATTAATAATCTTGTGCATATATATGTTGCATTTTTAAAATATAAAATTTAGGGGTACAAAGTCTAAAGAGTTATTTATTTATTTTTTAAAGTTATTAGAAAACTTCATATAATTTATTTGAAATTCAACTACTAAAGTTTTTTTAATTATCTCCTCTTTTTCTAAGTTTTTGTTTACACATATTTTATGTATTTTTTTCTCCACTAATTTCCTCCACCAAAATTTTTATTTTTGAACAAATTGGATTAAATTTTATTTTTTTAAACCAATAAGATCGCACGATTTTGCCTACGTGTCAAAATCAAGCGTTCTGATTGGTTCATTTTTTTCCTATAAGATTGAATCTCATAAAAAACTACAAAATGATATAATTTTTTATTATATAAAAAGAGTTTAAAAAGAACTTAATTTTACCAATCACTAATCAAATTGTTTTCTTTTTATTAACACTGAAGTCTCTTAGAAAGGTGATACGACAATTTAGGTTTCGTTTGTTTTTCCAGAGGTTTTACCTCTTCATCTGCAGGAAAAAGACATTTGTTTTTTTTATTGAAGTACTTCTTTCATTCTTTTTTTCTTTATCTTTTTCAGTGGTGTTTTTGTACGTTTTCTTACGTTTTCGTCCACTTTCATACGTTTTCTTACCTTTTCGTACGTTTTCGTCCGTTTGGTACGCTTTCGTCCATTTCTTACTTTTTTCCGTATGTGTTCGTACGTTTCTTACATTTTCGTCCATTTTGTACGTTTTCGCAAGTTTTCGTCCGTTTTCGGCCGTTTTCGTACGGTTTTGTCCCTTTTTTACGTTTTCGAACGTTTTTTTACGTTTTTGTACTATTTTGTATGCTTTTGTACGTTTTCGTACATTTTTTTTATGATTTTTACGTTTTCATCTGTTTTCATTCGTTTTTATACATTTTGCACCTTTTGTACGTTTTTGCAGATTTTTTTTATGTTTTTGTTCGTTTATTTTACTATATGTACACTTTTATACGTCTGTGTATGTTTTTTTTACGTTTGTATAACTTTTTATGCGTTTGTGTATTTTTTTACTTTTTTGTACGTTTTCATACGTTTTTTCTAAGGATGAAAATGTATAATAACGTACAAAAACGTAAAGATAAACAAATGAAAACGGATGTGTTACACGTATCAAAACCACCTTCGGGGGGTCAGGGAAGATCAAACCACATGATAAGAGTTATGTTTCTAGTGAGAGAAAGTAGAGAGAGGTTGGAGAAATGTGTTTATTAGAATGATACAAAATGACCAAATATTCTTCCACCCGCCCCCATGAAGAGTCATGAGGGGTATTTATAGCCTTTACATGACTTAACTATCCCATGTTTACATTAGTAACCCCTGCGTTTCACACAATGTCTATAGCTAGTCCAATTTACGTGTAAGACGCCAACTTTACAAAATAGTAAGGCTAACAATCTCACTCCAAAATGGTGTCACACATGAATTGGTTACAATGTTTCCTACAAGCAAAAATAAAAAAAATGATAAGAATGAAGTCTAGTATTCCTTGAAATTAACTTCAATGATCTTGATCTTCTTGAATACTCCAGCTTTATTTCTTCAGCTTGCAGATAAACACATTGTAATCATACTGTTGAGGATGACTTAGAAGTTTTCTCTACCGCCGATCTCAGCTTTGATTGGATTTCTGCTCTTAACTTCCGACATGTCTTCAAAACTTTCTTCATACACTTCTGGTCATCTCGAAGTTATCTGAATCAGCTGCATGTCTTGAAAAAGCTTCATTTTCTTGCACTCCTAGTCATGTCGAAGTTTTTTGAATCAGCTTCTCATTCACCATCCTTGAAGTTCCCTAATTCGATTACTTCGGCTTTGATATGAATTACGTTCTAAACTTCTTATCCAATATCTAGTTGAGTTTTTACTCCCTCCCACCTAGTAAGCTTTTTTTCTTTTGCTTCCTCCTAAATAGACAATCCTAAGACTGATTTGAATTAATGCACTAGTCCTGAGTCATACAACCTACCTCCAACTCGCCTCAAAGAAATCTATCTCATTTTGGAAAATCTATGGGAAAGGATGATATCATCAAGATCGTCTCACTATGGAAACATCCTAGTCTTGTTGTAAGGCTCAATTCTCGTAGTACACACTTTATCCCTTTTTACGAAGTCAAAACCATAGCACCAAAGTTAATTAAGTCCCAGAAGTGCACTTTTCTCCCTCCAAGATAGTGATGATATGAATTGAAACACCAAAGTCAACTAAGTCCCGGATGTAAACAATTTATCCCTTGGTCAAAATGGTAACATTAAAGTCAACTACGTCCTGGATGTACACATTTCTCCCTCCAGGATGATGACTATTTAAGGAATCATCATACGCATGTGTACATCCTATATCAACTGGAACTGCTTACTTAGCATCATTTACCCGTGATTGCATAAGAAATACTCTGTGAGAAGATGTCGGAAAGTACTCTCTTTACAATTCTCTCTTGATCAACCCAATCCAAATCCCTTTATCGATTATGTCGGCTAATACTGATGACCATTGATGAAGACAACCTAATAAAACGAACATGAGAATGAAGCAAAAAACACCGAATAACTTCAATCCCAACTAAGCAACATCGTACAAAAACCCCGTAGTCATTAAATCCAATACTAGCCTTTAAGAGTGAAGGTGGATCTTGATAGGATCGTTTTAGTGTGATGTATTATGTTTGTTGTAATCGTTGTTGTGCTTTGATAGTTAACGGAGGACAAGCGATGAATTTATCTTGAAAGGTTTTTGTTGTCACGTTAATGGTTATTTTTGAACTTAGCTTCTAAGGACTAATGGTGTAAAGTAATTCCAAGTTTGAGGGTTAACGGTTGTTAAGAAACAATAAGTGACGAATGGTGCAATAGGGTTAAACCATGAGGGTATATAATGAAACTTCTAACTAGGGCTTGTAATTTTTGAAATGCACAAACCCTAATCCTTTTCGCCAGCTGAGTTGACTCGGTGAAAACTGAGTTGACTCACCTTTCTTCTTTAGAACTATAAACCGCGAACAATAAACCCTAAATCGCGTAAGCAAACCTTAAACCGCCTGAAGAAAAACCCTAAACCGCCTGAACTTTGTTAAACCGTATGATTTCGAATCCTTAAACCGGCTGAAGAAGCTAAATCGCGAGTGATATACTCATTCCGCCTGCAAAGATAAACCGCTAGCACAATATGATAAACCATGTACTATAAACCTTAAACCGCCTGTCAACAACTTAAACCGCGAGCACCCTGTGTTAAACCGCGTGATAGGCTATGTAAACCGCGAGTACTTGTAAATCGCGTGCATTTTTAAACCGCGTGGCTTCAACCTGTTAAACCGCGAACACTCTTAAACCGCATGTTGCTTAAACAGCCTAAATAAGTTAAAGCGCGTGATAAAACTGTTATTCCGCTAGTACTATGTGTAATATGTCCTTTTTCTTGTCCTTGCGTCTTTTACTTTTAGCTAAACCGCGTAAACCAAGAATAAGCACAAGATCATGAATAAGCAGATTAACAATAAGATAAACCACGAAAATGAAAACCAATAAGCTAAAAACGATTTAGAAACTAAAAGTATACAGCTTTTTGGTTAAAACTAAGCAAAAACTTAAACAACAAGAAAATAAGCCTCGACTTATAAGCTTGTTATAAGTTCGAAATAAGCTTTTTACCACTAAATAAGCCACGAAACTTAGTTACAAATGAGGTATAAACGTTTTTCTAAGAAAAAGATTGAAGTTTTTTTGTCAAAATAAGCAATATCAAAAGAAGCTGACGCCTATATAACTCATATATAAGCTCGAAATAAGCTCTAAAACAACCAATAAGCTACAAAAATCCTTTAGAATATACAATAAGGAAGATGGAACACTAGGAAAGAACGATGCACACAACGAAAAACTAAGTCATGGATTTTTTTAACCAAAATAAGCCACGAATGAGCTTCAATAAGCTACAAAACCCACGAAACAACACAAACACAATAAGCACACCCCTGAGGAGCTCTGATACCACTTGTTACACGTATCAAAACCACCTTCAGCGGGTCGAGGAAAATCAAACCACATGATAAGAGTTATGTTTCTAGTGAGAGAAAGTAGAGAAAGGTTGGAGAAATATATGTTTATTAGAATGATACAAAATGACCAAATATTCTTCCACGCCCCCATGGAGAGTCATAGGGGTATTTATAGCCTTTACATTACTTAACTATCCCATGTATAAAATAGTAACCCCTGCGTTTCACGCAGTGTCTATAGCTAGTTCAATTTACGTGTAAGATGCCAGCTTTATAAAATAGTAAGGCTAACAGGATGAAAACGTACAAAAATGTTTAAAACTTATGAAAACGTACGATAACGTACGAAATTGTAAGAAAGCGTACGAAAACGTAAGAAAACAGACAAAAACGTAAGAAAAGTTACGAAAACGTTAGATAACAGACGAAAACGGACAAAAACGCAAGAAAACATACCAGAACGGACGAAAACGTAAGAAAACGTACCAAAACGGGCGAAAACGTAAAAAAACATACGAAAACGTAAGAAAACACACAAAAGCGGACGAAGACGTATGAAAACATAAGAAAGCGTACGAAAACGTATGAAAACAGATGAAAACGTACGAAAACATGCGAAAACGGTCAAAAACGTAGAAAAACGTATGAAAATGGACGAAAATGTTCTAAAACGGACAAAACCAGACAAAAAACATTGAAAATCGTAGAAAAACATATGAAAACGTACAAAAACATACAAAACGGACAATAACGTAGAAAAACGGATGAAAACGTAAGAAACGTATAAAAACGGATAAAAACGTACAAAAACGCAAAATAAGTGAAATATTGAACGGTGGTAGGAGGTAGGTGTTGAAAGAAGTGAGAAGTGAAAAAAAGTGAAAGATTAAGTCTGAAATATTAAAGAAGTAAGAAGTGCTTTTAAGCACTTATATCTAAAAAACAAATGAAACCTTAGTTAGCTCTATAGAGTTCAATATATTGTTGATGCTCTAATAGACAACTGCAAACATGACGTAAAATCTACCATGTAAGTAGTAAATCTAAATTCATATCTATATGAAAGAGTGTTTTAAAAATGTGACATGGAATGATGATATGACAAAATAAATTGACTTGGCAACGTATGTGGCAATATCTTGTCGCTTTTCATTCTTCACATCCACCAATTACGCAGCCTAAAATCTAAAACATGTCACCTAAATCATTCATACCAAGATTTGCGGTCTGATACATTTTATTATGTTGCCTAGCCAAACCCGCTCTTCTTCATGTAAATCAATATCAAATAAACCTTAATAGAGATTTTATGTCCTACATCAACATTAGCATAGGTATATGTCAAGTAGTGTTTGGATTTGAATTTAGTGTCACGCTTGAGGGGCACATGTGTAGTTTTAGACTGCAGGCGTCAGGTGCAAGTGTTTCTTTCCATACACTAACAAACTTTCGTGTCAAAACTTTCCCTTACAATATATGTTTAGTTCATTTCATTTTTCATTTTGATTTTTAATTGTCTCTCAATTTCATGGTTGCAAAAACGTTAGGCGCTAGTTGGGCGGTAGATCACCGCCTAACTAGTAATCAGTCGAGATGGGGCCTAGGCGGATCAGGACTTTCCTATATATAAATTTTAGAATTATATGTATGTTGGTTAATTTTAGCATAAGTAAAGGTTTGAAGAAGATTGAATTTTGGGCTTTAAATGTAAATTAGGGCTTTCACTTAATTAAACTAGTGTTTTTTTTTTGTAAAGTCTCATTTTTCTATTCTTTTCTAGTCATAATCTCATGTCTCTCATCTTTTCATCTTTCTCTTATATAACAATTACGTCACAAAGGTATTCTTACACGCCATTAGAAAAATGATCCAGAAAAAACCTAATTTAAACTTTAAAAACCGTGTTGATCGCTTTTTAGCCACCTAGTGCAAAATCAAGGCGGTTGGCAGCTGCCTAGGCCACTTTTTACACGCTCAATTCTCTCCATTATTATCATTCAACATTTATAGGGAAATAGATGGCTAAAAAGCATGCAAAAATATGACTATTTACTTGAGACATATTAACATGTGAGTTAATTGCAAATATCGTCCTTGTGGTTTGGCCAATTTGCACATTTCGTCCGCGTGATTTCGAAAGTGTAGGCGGCTTCCTTGTGAGGAAACCTGAAATCCGTTTTCGTCCTTTTGTAAACTGAAATGACTGATTTACCCTTGTCTTCTTCCATCTTTATTTTTCTTTGAATTTTTAATTTATTTTTTATCTTCATCCTTATTCAACCTGACTTTTACCCATATCCATAAAACACATCCACACCATAATCATCTTCAACCATCATCAACCTCTTTCTAATCGCCCCTAAATCCCTTTACTGGATTAATCTTAAAAGCCAAAAGTTAAATATAGACCCACTATTTGTCATAGACCCAATGAACCAATCCTAGCCACTTATTTTTTCATTAAAAATAAAAAAAACCACTTTCCACCTCTTTTTTAAAAATTAAATATCTCACACACTGTTAATCGTTACGCAAAACAAAACATATCATCGCGACGAGAATTAAATTATCTTTCTATAGAGGGGCGACACTATGTACTTTCGACGAACTTTTTTTTTATGATTTTATGAAGTCATATACGATTTTATGAAATCATATATGATTTATGAAATCATATATGATTTTATGAAATCATATATGATTCGTTATACGAATCATATATGATTTTCGCAATTCGTGACTGAAAAAAAAATCGAAAAAAAGTTCCTCGAAAGTATATCGTGTCACCCGTCTACTGAAAGATAAAAAAATACTCGTCGCGATGGTGTATTTTTTGTCGTGTGACGATTTACCGTTTGTAAGATATTTTATTTTTAAAAAAGAGGTGGAAAGTGGTTTGTGGAATTAAAGGTATTAAAAAAAGTAGGAGATTAATCAGAGATTGAAGGTGGTTGGGTTTTGAGTATTTATGAACCTGGGTTAGTGTTTGGTGGATATGAGTCGGGTGATGTAAGGCGGTCGGCAGGAGGTGGTTGGTTTGCAGTAGTTGGCGCTTGTTTGAATGAGAAACCATACATGTATGCCGTCGGATGGTGTCCATGGTCGGAGATTTTTTAGGTGTTTATTTATTTGTGTGTTTTTTTACAGTAAAATTTTAAGTTTTGATTGAAGATGGTGAATTTCTGGGTAAATATAGATTAGATAATAAATCTAATCAAAAAGAAAAATAGAAAATAAAAGAAAAACTAAAAAGGTTGAAGAAGAGGGTAGATCAGTCATTTCAGTTTACAAAGGACGAAAACAGATTCCACGTTTCCCCACAAGGACACAGCCTGCATTTTCGAAACCACGCGGACGAAACGTGCAAATTGGCCTAACCACAAGGACGCTTTTTGCAATTAACTCTTAACATGTGAACAAACATTAACTTCTTCATGCCCCAAGGGAAAAAACAAGGGAGGGAGATAGACAACATTTTTATACATATACTTTACAAGTATATGTATTACAAGTACAAATCAAGTTATACATTACAAGTACAAATCAAGTTATACATTATATCTACTTACCGCAGAATTGTAAATTACTCAATTAGTAAATAAGAAGCTGGAAAGTCCCACGCTTGTTCAGCTTACATAAGTGAACAAGACGATGCCCTCTTACCTGCAAGAAACTCGATGTGACATGCTATTATCTAAAGCATTTTCATGTTTGAGAAATAACACGTTTTGAAAACATGAATCAACATTCATATACTAAAATAAGCTACATAGATGTACAACAAAATACAATGCTGAAAGCAGAAATAATTGTGCCATTTATAATACGCTTTTATAAGGTTATCTATCTCCTCTAATCGTCATCTAGTATTCGAGTTTTGACAATTGTATTTTCAAAAACTTCTATTGCGTTATTAGATGTATAAACACTTATAACAACAATTCTTCTCGTATCTTAACACCTACAATTTTCAGATGGATATTGGGTTTTCCTAGGAAAAAAAGGTATTCCTATTGGTAAAACTAGAAGCCACTTATTTAAAATTCAAATCCAAAGCATAATAATAAAATAATTACTAACAGAGAAAGTAAAAATGAGAATTATGTGCCACTCCACCTAATTGTTGTCACTCTCTTCCATTAGAAAAAACAAAGTTGCAAAAATCGCTAGGCGTAGCTAGGGGTCGACACCTCGAGCTCGAAATCCGCCTAGGCAAAGGCGGATTGACTTATTATATATAATTTTATTAAAATTTTTAATAATTTAAATGATTTATTTTATAGAAATTTGCCATAATTATTAAATAATTTTATTAATTTATTATTTTCCTATTATTTTTTATTTTTATATCTTACATTTAAAAAAATCTTCAAAATTTATATATTTTTATAGTTTATAAATGTTTGATATTATTTTTAAATAATTTTATAATGCTCTTATTATATTTAGTCATATATTACAAAATTATATTTCTAGGTTTTATTAATATTGGATAAAAACAGTAAAGCCCACTGACAAGTTTATTTATGGCCCATTGTAATTGTGCCCAAGAAAGTAGTTCATAACAAGGTTACATGCTTCATTTAACACAGGCCTGCTTTTTTTTCACTTTATACCTCCTACAAACCTCCCATCAGTCGACCATCTTCCTTCTTCTTAACTGTGAACAACCCTTCCTTATATCAAATTAAAACACCATCAAGAACATCGAAATACCAAAAAGCAGCTGATTTCTTGACCCGCCTAGCCCGATTTGACCCGCCTAGGCGGGATGTTGACCGCCTTTTGACCAAAACGCCTAACTTGGCCGATTTGGTGAAAAGCGGGGCGGTTGGTGGCCGCCTAGCACCTAGGCGCCGCCTAGGCGGCCGCCTAAACCGCTTTTTACAACACTGGTGAAAATGCAACAATACTACATTGGATATGCAACAGCTAATGAGATATGTAACGTCCCCTATTATGCAATTTCTTCATGCAACAATTTGCTTATTTCTCAATTGTCATCCCAGAGAGGAGGAGAAAGAACCTGTATATTTCAAACTTGGGAATTCACGAAGTTCATGCCTTGTGTATAAGAACCTTGATGAGTAAACTGGCAATAATGTAAAAAGAAGCAAGTAAAAAACCAGCAAATCCTAGTTAAGAGTACATTAATACAGAAGAATCAAAATATTCCAAAAACAGCATGTAGGGACGGAAATATCAAAAAAAAAAAAAAAAAAAAAAAAAAAAAAAAAAAAAAAAAAAAAAAAAAAAAAAAAAAAAAAAAAAAAAAAAAAAAAAACAAAAAAAAAAAAAAAAAAAAAAAAAAAAAAAGCCTGAAAGTGTTTTGGCTCACCTGTGCATTTGGAGCAAGCTGAGTGTCAATAGTATCTTTCTTACCAGATCCATCTCCACCCCTAGCAGATCCTTTGCTGTCACCCTAGTAGAGATGTAACAGTGTGTCAGCAAAGTCAGGTCTGGCATTAAACAAAGAAATCCAACTGCATATCTCAAATATCATTGACATTGGTTGAACTAAGAAGTTGTCAAAAACAAGTCACGCACCTCTAGCTGTATGGATCACCATCCCACATAAGCATCCAGCAAGAGAAGGAGACAGGGAAAAGTATGTTAGATAGGTCACAAAAGAAATTGACCAATCAATGACAAGAAAACCATAGCAAATGGAAAACATAGCACCCCACCCCCACCAACCTATACTCCTATATCGTGAAACCCACACCATCCCCCCCGAATCCCCCCCCCACCCCCCCATTTACCTCCCCCCCCTTACCCTCCCCCCCGCCGCACCCCCCCCCACCCCACCCAACCCCCCCCCGTAATCAATCGAGTTCATAACAATTTGACATGGAAATCATTCTGAATCACTATTTTAGAGGATATGACACATCTTGCATGAAAAAATTATAAGGTTACAGATATGGTGTCTTACAGATATGGTGTCCAAGTTTATTTATGATACCTTTTTTTTGCCTTTTAAAGAAAAGAAGATTTCATAAGAATTACACTTTTTTTAGTAGGCACAATTGACCGAATAGTGTGGTAATTTAAGTTCAAACCTTCAAGATTAAGTTAAGAGTCCATCCCCCAAAATGGAAACAAATAAAAAAGTAGCTCCACTGTCATTTATTCATATATATATTTATATATATATATATATATATATATATAGAGGAAGGTTAAAATAAAAAGACAAATATTCGTGAGAAGGATAAAAAGAAAACTTTTTTTTAAAAAGTTCTCGAAAAATTCCAAAAAAATTCCATTAAATCAGGTATGTTGGTGCATAAAACTTTTGTAAAAGAAGTTTTTCTAATTTTGAGTTTTTATACGTTTTTTTAATGCGCAAAAAAAGAAATTTTGATGCACAAAAAAATTTTGATGCACAAATTTTTCGACTTGTTATAGTTTGATGCGCAATAAAATTTTGATGCAAAAAGTCAAAAGAAGTTGGATACAAAAACGAATTTTTGATGCACAAAAAACCGATTTAATGCACAAACGTTTTTTTTCATAATTTTTTTTCGGCAAAACTATCCACTTTTAGAAAAACTTCCTTTACAACTTTTTCATGCACCAACATACACGATCTTGTGGAATTTTTTCAGAATTTTTTGAGAACTTTTAAAAAAAAAAAAAATTTATCCTTCTCACGAATATTTGTCTTTTTATTTGATCTTTATCCTATATATATATATATATATATATATATGCAGAGATTATATGAAGTGTTATAATACAAAGGATATCCTAACATCCTACCCAAGATGCTTATCATGAACAAAAACAACATAATACGTCATTTTTTTTGTTGCAATCATGGTAAGAAAAGCAAGAGACTGTGCTACTTGAAAGGCAACTGAAATGCAGTACCTCTCTGTACCTAGATAGGTAAGCTTTAAGTGGATCAATGTAATCTTCGAAACCTAACGTTGCCATTGCCCACAACAAGTCGTCACCATTAATTGTCTTCCTCTTCTCTTTCTGGCACTTGTCACTAGCCCTGCATAAACATTAGAAACACAATTAAAGGTTTGCTTTTATCAACTATCAACCATCCGAACATACTATATCCCATGTTCAATAATTATTCCACCCAAAATTGCCACATTACACCACGATGTTGAAGTCAGTTACCTAATCTGTAACATTTAATTATAATATAAAAAAAAAACGTCCTTATTTTTTGTTTCACTTTGTGGATCAATATATGAAAATTTTAAATTTTCCATAAATAGTCAAGATAAAGAAATAGGAGTAGATAGACCATATAGACATCAGCCATTATTTTAACACCAGGAGATGGTAATCAAATATAGCAACTTCGAGAAATGATATCTTTCCATGATAAACCAACGTAAACAAGAGCTTGTTTATGAGCATAGTCCAAACATAAGATCGTAAAAATCAGCTAAAACTCTACATATAGTACCAATTGAATAGTAATTGGCCAAAAACCTTAAGAGGAACTAGAATGGCGAACTAAGCAGTGGTTTTGAGTAACATGCTTGCTTTAAAATTATGCTCTCTCAATATGAGCTTCATCGGTGATTAGTGACATGCTTGTTCCACACTTCTGGAATGTGTGTTTGGCACACAACTTCAAAATATACGTACCTAATAAATATTGGTGTGTGCAACCTTTTTATGTATTACTATACTTTTCAACTACATCTAAAGCTATTTAGTCAAACACTTCTATACAACCACTAAAAGCTACAGATAAAACCTAAACACAATTATAGCTAACTATACCAAACATACGCAGAACTTTATATCTATTTCATTCGTCGACATTCAAAACTCACGATTTCACAATAATGTATGTAAATTTCCCCCAAAAATACCATACATACTCGCTAGTGATGAAACTGATAAATTCAGAAACACATTCCTGAACCGTATCCTTCGCATCTTTTGCAATCTTCCCATTTGTCGGCAATGCCTTTTTCATAATCCGACTTATATTCGCAATCGGAAGAAACCTATCTTGCTCTCTGATATTATAATTGGACTGAGGACTCCGCTCTCCGCCGCTTTGACTCCCATCGGCCGGACTTCCAGGTCCATCCGCCATCCTACCTCTGACAAGAAAACCCAGACCTCATCAACAAATAAAAAACACAGAATTAAAAAACAAAAACAAAAATCACATTTCGAAATCTACAAGATTTGCTCTTCGTACATCAATTTTTCTTTAGCAACTTATTTGACAATTTACATAACACAAACCCTAAACTCATCAACAAATACAAAATTCAAGAAAATAAGGGGGTGTTCGGATTAGTTAATTTATGTGATTGTCAGCTAACTGAAATCTGACATGCAATTTAGAGAAGCCAATAAGCTCAGTGTTCTCATCTCACGAGCTTATTTAAATTCATGAGCTCACAAGATACACAGAGATGAGCTTGTCGGCTTTTCCAGATGTTTAGTAAGCCCATATATTAAGCTAGTCAAAACACCCCCTAAATTAATTACCTGCAAAATTTTGGTGTTCACTTTCCATACATCAGTTTTGGTGTAATAACTTATTCCACAAGTTACATAACACAAAACCTAACCACACTCATTAACACAAAATAAGAGTGTCTTTTTTAACATGGGAATGTTTCAATGCTTACTTTTACCGGACCAATAAAGACATCAAGCTCACTTTTTAGACCCTGTGAGCTTATCATTTTAAACTTATGGGTTTATCTAAGTCCATAGACAATAAGCTCCCAACATGCCCAAAATTGAGGTTGTCGGGTTTTCCAAATTCCAATAAGAAGCCGTAAAACAAGCTAGTCCAAACACCCCCTCGATTGACAATTGAGCTTAAAACATCTAGGGTTTGCTTTCGTATAATAATTTTTGTGTAATAGTTCATCAAAAAGTTAAATAACACAAACTCTAAGCTCAACTAACACAAGAAAAAGGTGTTTGAATTAGCTTACTTTTGGGTTATCGGCATATTGGAACAAGTAACAACCCAAGCTCACCCTTTGCAGCTGGTGTGCTTATGAACTTGAAATATAAGTCCATCATTGATAAGCTCACAAACTACCAAAATTGGCTTGAGGGTTTTGCAAATTCCAGTGTAAGCTTGATAAGCGTTGTAAAACAGATATCCAATCTCCCGGAGTTTAACAGTGGAATCTACAAATATCTAGGGTTTACTTCCCATATATCAAATATCCTATACATAAATTAATCTCACAAGTTACATCACACAAACCCTAACCTCATCAACACGCACAAAATTAAAAAGAAAAAGAAAGGATGTTTAAATCAACTTACTTTTTGGGTTATACTAGAAAGAACCCAAGCTCCACTTTTGCAGTTGTTACTTATCACACTTGAACTAATGGGCTTCTAAAAGTCCATTAAGCAAAAAGATTACATTCTTGCTAATATGTGAGAATTTGGTTCTTCTATGTTCATAGTTGATAAGCTATAAACTATGCTAATCCAAATACCCCCGAAATAACAAATCAACCTATACACTTCTAGGGTTCACATTGCATACATTAGTTATTGTGTAGCGAATTACTCCACAGGTTACATAACACAATACCTGACCTCATTAACAAACACAAAAAAGGGGGTGTTTTAACTAGCTTCCTTTTGCAGCTATCTAGTCACCGACTCACCGGAGTCGATAAAAGGCCAAGCTCAGTAATTTGCAGCTTTCGGGCATACCATCTTGAACTCATTAGCTTTTATAAGTCCAAAAGCGACAAGCTCAGTAACTGCCAAAATTTGAGCTTGACAGCTTTTTATCCAAAATTCAGCAAGCCGATAAGCCTTACAACAAACTAATCCGAACACCCTAAATTTCTGGGGTTTACTTTCTGTACAACATATTTGTTCCAAAGTTGACAAAACATATATTTAAAATAAAATAATAAGGATGCTTGAACTAGCTTACTTTTTTGGGTTATCTATCTACCAGATTGGAAGGAACCCAATGTCACTTTTTGCAGCCTGTTAGCTTATCAACTTGAAGTTGTGTGTTTATACAAGTCCATAAGCAATAAGCTGACGTACGGCCAAAAAGTTGGATCTTCCGAGTTCCAATAAGTAGATAACCTGTAAACTAAGTAACCCAAACACCCAAAGATAGCAAATCAACCTACAAACTTCTTGGGTATACTTTTTACAAGTTACAAAAGACACAAAATTAAATGTAACAATAATAATAAAAAAACGTGTTTGAACTAGCTTATATTTATTAATCGTTAACTTGTAGTGAGTGCAATCCCGTGATCTTGAGTTCGATCCTAACACACAACTATTATTTTTACGTCCATAAACTAACAAAAAGCTCATGCTCCGCCAAAAAGTGGGCTTGTCGGGTTTTCCAAAATTCCAGTAAGTAGATAAAAATGTAAGGTAAACTAATCCAAACACCCCTAATAGCAATTGAACCTACAAACTTTAGTGTTTGGACTAGCTTAGTTTTGGGGTTAAGTCGTAAAAAGGCCAAGCTCAGTTTTTGCAGCTTCCGAGCATACCACCTTGAACTAACTTATTAGCTTATTATATAAGTCCATAAGCAATAAGTAAACTGATAATCCATGAAAGAAGCTAATTAATCCAAATAAAGTTTATTTTAGTTATTGTTACAAAAGGCAGAAACATACAAAATATTATAAAAACTTAATAATAATAAATTATGACAAGTGTTGGGTACCTTATAGTTTTTTAACGGAGAGAAAGTAATAACTTGGCGGGAAGATATGTGTGTTTAGATCGGACGTTGGAGAAGTGAGATGAAGATGATGATGATGATGATGATGATGTTGGAAGGAGCAGATTCTTCTTTTAATGCCTGCAATATCTCCACCGTTGCTTATTTCTACTTGTTTAACGCTGTTTCTTTGACCGACTTGCTTGGTTCTGCTACAAATTTCATTTAACTTCGGTCAAACTTTTGGGTTAATTACGAAGGAAAAAAATTTGTAATGATAATACTTTTTTTAATCTGTCTATTTTTTTTGGTTGAATAATCTATATCTATACAACATATAAAACATTTTGCCTTAAATGCTTAAAACTGAATTTTTTAAAACTGAATTTCTTAATCAATTATACTACATATAAAGCATTTTGCCCTCAAATGCTTAAAACTGAATTTCTTAATCAATTAATGCTTCAAACGCATATAACAGTTGTACACATATTATAAACACTTTTTAATACCATTAATGGTGATTGTTAATTTGGTCAAATATTGAATTATTGAAAGTTGAAAAGTAAAGTTGTTCGGGCAAAGTAAGAATGATTTTCGGGTACAATATAAAAAACACTCATCATATCTCATTTTCTCATTCTGTCTTCTCTTAAAAAAAACACAAAACATCACAATCCATCTCTCTCTCTTAAAAAAAACACAACACCACCGTTGGTCTGAGCACCCCATCCCCGCCTGCTGAGCCACCACCACAGTACCTGACGTGTCGCTCGTGGTTAGGTTAAGATACGGAATATGTTTGTTCTATATTTAAAGTTTGTTAATATTTATTATAAAGTTTATTTTGTAACTTTATTATTTTTGAGTTTTGTTTATAGATCTATGTTTCTTTTAAGTTTTAAAGGTTTTATTCTTTATAAATCTTTATATCTGTTTATGTTATAACAATTTTTACAGGTGCCATAGAAATCTTTGCTCGCCGGAATCTTTGATCGCCAGAATCTTTGATCGCCGGAATCTTTGCTAGCCGGAATTATTGGCCCACCGGAATCTTTGGACACAGTCTTGCCGGCATTTATGTTGAACCCGATGCATTGCCGAAATCCTCTATGGTTCATTTTAAAAATTTTGTTATTAAATTTTTTGTATAAATTTTACTGAAAAAGTTGAAATTGTGTATAAATTTGATATTGAATAAATTGGTTTGTTTGCTTATAATATCATTTATGAAGTTTTTTTTACGCTAAATTAGTTGTAACTATGTTATTAATTTGTTTTCTTATATTTGTTGAAATTTTTTTCTTAATAATGATTGTAGTGTTGGCAATCAAAGTTCTGTCTATATTTATGTTAGAATTGTTGATGTATAAATAATGAAAACTTTTGTTTATTACTCGAATATTTATTTATAATTGGTGTCTACGTCCAACTTGAGAAACTTGATATTGATCATCAATTTGAATTTATGGTTTGATATGAATTTAAATTATTTGAAAATATTAAATGCAAGAAAAACTTAATTTTTATCTTAAGAAACTATTAATCATAAAATACATAGATGGACTGATTGAAAAGATATGTAGTAGAGTTGAATTTTGATCATTAGAAATAGTAAAAAAAGTATGACCAAATTTGTATATATTATTTCTATTTTTTTTAATTTTTATTTGTGTATATTATGGATATATAACATTAAGTAGTAAAAATGCATTTTATTATGATTGAAACATATATGATTTTGAAAGTCTTATTTTACTAACAATTTATTTTGATTGAAACATGCGACTTAATAATGTTACTATAATTCCTCGAGATTTTAATTACACGTCGATTATTGTTTCATGTTACATGCGTTTACAATTATATTTTGATATTTTCACGTTCTATTTTGAATGTTACACGAAACACTTACCATAATAACGTATATCGTTAATTATCTGCCGCTAGAAATTTTCGTAGCTATGCGCAGGTATTCGTCTAGTAATTATGAAACGGAAGGAGTACAATTTTTTAGCAAACATTATCAAACAAAAAGCTACTCCTACTATCTCATATTAAATGTTCACTATTGACTTTTTAAGTCTTTCTTTTTCAACTTTGACCGTATATATATTTATTTGTGTTATGTAATACTTGATGAAAATTATATCAATGAAAAATACATTTAAAACTCAATTTATTCATATATTTTGCATCAAATATTACATAACACAAACAAAAAAAATTTAGGTCGAAGTTGTAAAAGAAAGACTTTAAAATGTCAAAGTGGACATTTAATATGAGACCGAGAGTATTATTTTTCTATATAACGAAATCGTTTTTTGGTATTAGTTTTGTCAATGGCAAATGTCCCTTTATATATTTGGGCAAATTGTTTTGAAATGTAGTAAATTTATCACTTTTTGTAATGTTATGTAGCTATTTTTTTTGCTATTAAATGATTAAACTTTTAAATTCCGTCTATTGCGTATGGTGACCATTTTATCCTTATGTTTTTTAACCAACCTGTTAACCGTGAAAGGTAAATTGGTCATTACATGTGAGCAAAATACATACAATAGAAGGAATTTAAAATTTTAATCATTTAATAGCAAAAAAAAATAGCTACACAACATTATAAAAAATGGTAAGTTTACTACATTTGTAAGCAATTTGCCATATATATATTTTGGTTAAATTGTTAAAAGTTCATAATAAAATATTATTTAATTAAGTCGTCAAGTTACGTGTTTGGTGTTAAAAAGGCCTTTGTGACGAGTTTGACTTATTTTCTAAGTTGAGATGGATTGATCGGGTTGTGGCGATCTCATTTAAAATCGTTTTTGCATTTATATTTGTCCAACTAATCTACTATATTGATATAAACAAGGTTTGTAACC